>CM049843.1:34381080-34601896 GCA_027422415.1 Schizothorax lantsangensis | reverse complement strand
TGAGCTGCATTTGGCTGTTTCCAAATAATTATTAAATAGCAAACATTAAATTAGCCTATGCAAAAAGCGGCAGTTCTTCTGTGTCGAATTCACTCACTCGTTTTCATTCACTCCTTCAAGTGAACTGTATTCGTGGCTAATGTAGGGAATAGTGAATGAGGGTTATAGGGAGTGATTTCAGATATCTGCTAAAAAAAACAATAGAAACCCAATAGAAACCATCACAGAAATTCCAATGGTTTCCATTAAAATACCATTATTAGCTTTTTCCAGTAAAACCGTTACAAAATTCCTTTTTGTAGTGTGTTTTGGGCATTTTTCCAATAGGATTTAACATCCCACCAGAATCCATCACATACCAGTAGACACCATTATAGTTTCCATTAAAACCAATACAATTCCCATTATAACCATTAAACCCATTACATTTTCTATTGTGTTTTGGGCAGGGTTCTATTGTTTTCTATTGCTGCAGCCTATGATTTTAGCCAAAAAGACTTTTATTTTGGTTGGGGGTGTGACGTCATCAGGCTGCGCCTGTGATTCGGCTAAAGAGAGGTTAGTGTTTTTAATCATTTAGTATTTAAATCAATACAACTCGTTTAGAGAAATGTATATAAAACTTTGAAGTAAAATATTATCGAATGTAACATTTTAATGCTTAATCTAGTGACATTAATAAAGGATATTTGCATAAGTAAAAGCGCTCCCGCATATGAGTAAGTTAACAGAAACGTCTCATCTCGCTCCCTATATCGTGAATTAGTTTATCATTAACGGAGCTTTTTTAAATACTGAGTCAACTGAATCTATTGCTTCTCAAAATGATTCACTGTTTTGAATCGCTCGAATCTGCTGCTCAAAACAGTGTAAATACAACGAGAACAAACACAAACATGTGTAACGACAGCTTTTACAAACCAACTGAATATGGAAATTGAATCTATTAAATATAATCTACAAATCAGAAAGTACCAAATCTTAATACAAATGTGAAACTTGTGTTTTGAGTGCTATTTGTTGTTGTTTTTGTCTTATCAGGTAATTTAAGTCCATTAACCATCACTCTGACTGACTCCCTTACCAGTGTGCTGACTACTGAACTAGGGAGCTGATTGAGACACACCCAGAGATTCAGTTTGGGTATATTTTTCTTAAACAGGACAAAGTGTCCAAACACACAGAAAAACTCCTCCTGAAGCAACTGAGGTCCACGTGGCACTGTTATAAACATGGCGTTTATTAAAGAGGAGAGTGAAGACATGAAGATTGAAGAAGCATTCAGAGTCAAAGAAGAAGATACTGAGGAACAAACGGGTTGGTTTTTAATCTCAATTTTTTTTTTTTTTTGGTTTTCATTCTGAACTCAATCATTTGATCCTTATTAAACTGTCCAGCTCTACAGAAATGAATGATATTGTTGAAGAAACTCATATGACCGTTGTAATTTAAGTGGTTTAATTTGTCATGGAGCGGGTCTCCTTCACATGACACTGAGTGCAGCTGAGAAGCTTCCACATTAGGATGCATTCATTATTAACTATATGTCATTGCATTAAATTAGGATATAAAACATAAGTAGCCTAAATTACATTATTGTCTGTAAACAGGGTTTGAAATTAACACCCGCCAAATGCGGGTAAAAATCAGCTGTGGCGAGTCCAATTTGGCTGGTTACTTTTCGTAAGTTATGTTCACTCATTAATTTCTTGGGGAAGTTCATGCAAACCAAATCTGCGCAGGTTTAGCGCAAATACTGAACTTGTGAGACATCATGATGAAGTCTGGTTAGACTGACGTTTTTTCTTTAAAAATCAGCATGGTTACGTTACGTGATATTGATTTTATACAACAGTTCAATAAACAAGACTTACGTTTTAGACACCATATTGCCTGTTTTTGCTCTATTTCGCCACAAAAATAATTTCAAACACAGCCAAAGCACTGTTTTGTGTCTCTGAGCAACATGACGATATGTTTCGTTCCTGAATGAATCAACTGTTTAAATGAATCGGTTCAATCGCAATGACTTGCTGCCACAGTTTAGTTACTGGCGGGTTTAGTTTCACATTTAAAGCCCCTTTTCATTTTTAAAATAACTTCAAATATCAGTATTAAACATTTAATGTTTAAAATATCAAAACATTATTTATGCATCTGTAACTGCAGGTTAAACCATTCCATGTACCTCTAACTGTGTAAATACATCTAAATACCACTTCATATGCAACTTCTGCAAAGATTAATTTTGTTGATACTGATTTCATTTTAGTAACCGCCTAAATGTTTTATTATTATAATTGACTGATTAAATGTATGAATTTGACTTGAGATGATGCACATGTGTATCTAGAGTGCACTTTTAGAAAAAAAAAGGCTTTATAAAGGTAAAAATGCCCATAAAATCAATTTAAACTTATTGGAAAAGATTAATTTCTATCACTGCTGTGAACGGACCACAGAATATGAAGATTATCAGAAACTTTAGGAGTCAGCTGTCCACGGTCCTTCAGATGTCAGCACAATAACACACTCAGCAAAATATTGTCTAAT
Organism: Schizothorax lantsangensis; assembly: GCA_027422415.1. NCBI lineage: Eukaryota > Metazoa > Chordata > Actinopteri > Cypriniformes > Cyprinidae > Schizothorax > Schizothorax lantsangensis. Next base: position 34,599,343 of record CM049843.1, on the reverse strand, counting down.
TATCTTTATTGATAAAATCTCAGAAAATATTGAGATATTATTTTTTGTCAATATCGCACACCTGTAGTATTGACACAAAATTATTTGAAACAGTTGCTTTGTCACATCCAGTGTAGACAGCCTCAAGGTTTTATTTTTTTATTTTTTATTTATTTATTTTGGCTAGTAGAAGTTATGAATGGCCGGTAACTTAAAAATTTAGTAGCCAAATTGGCTGGTGAGTGAAAAAGTTAATTTCAATCCCTGTCTGTAAACATTAAACACTGAAAACCATTATTATTTTTCATTGAACTATGCAACAGTATCAAACAAATACATGGAGTCTACAGTAAAAACAATTCAGACAATTCAAATTCAAAAAAACAATTAAAAAAAAAAGTTTACAAGATATTATCATAATACACTTTAACACACCTGAATATAAAGAGTAAATATTCATTGATGTAAGTCAGTAATTTTTTACCTCATCCTAAAGAAGTTAAGCTGATCTAGTGTTTTTTTCTCCTGAACTCTATGTGTGGGATCTTCATGTTAAGACACAACAGAAATATGAGAAACAAACTCTTTGATGCTTTATCGAAATAACCTTTCTGTAGGCTGCACACACTACACCTACAACCCCAAATCAGAAAAAGTTGGGACAGTATGGAAAACGCAAATAAAAAAAGAAAGTAGTGATTTCTAAATTTACTTTGACTTATATTTCATTGCAGACAATATGAACACAAAATATTTCATGTTTTGTCTGGTCAACTTCATGTCATTTGTAAATATACATCCTTTCCTGTCATTCAGACCTGCAACACATTCCAAAAAAAGTTGGGACAGGAGCAATTTAGGGCTAGTAATGAGGTAAATTGGTTAAATAATGATGTGTTTTGAAACAGTTGATGTCAACAGGTGATTGTAATTATGATTTGGTACAAAAGCAGCATCCAAGAAAGGTCTAGTCCTTTAGGAGCAAAGATGGGCCGAGGATCGCCAGTTTGCCAACAAATACGTGAGAAAATTATTGAAATGTTTAAAAACAATGTTCCTCAAAGAAAGATAGGAAGAGATTTGGATATTTCACCTTCAACAGTGCATAACATAATTAAAAGATTCAAGGAATCTGGAGGAATTTCAGTGCGTAAAGGACAAGGGTGCAAGCCTAAGCTGAACAACCGTGATCTCCGATCCCTCAGGCGGCACTGCATCAAGAATCGTCATTCATCTATAAGCGATATCACCACATGGGCTCAGGACTACTTTGGCAAACCTTTGTCAAGTACCACAATACGTAGTTACATCCACAAATGCCAGTTTAAAACTGTACTGTGCCAAAAGGAAGCCCTATGTTAACAGTGTCCAGAAGCGCCGTCGACTTCTCTGGGCTCGGAGGCATCTGGGATGGACCATCACACAGTGGAAATGTGTACTGTGGTCAGATGAATCAGTATTTCAGGTATTTTTTGGGAGGAATGGACGCCGTGTGCTCCGGACCAAAGAAGAAAAGGATCATCCAGACTGTTACCAGCAACAAGTCCAAAAGCCAGGGTCTGTCATGGTATGGGGTTGTGTCAGTGCCCTTGGCAAAGGTAACTTGCACTTCTGTGATGGCACCATTAATGCTGAAAAGTACATAGAGATTTTGGAGCACAATATGCTGCCTTCAAGAAGACATCTTTTCCAGGGACGTCCATGCATATTTCAACAAGACAATGCAAAACCACATTCTGCACACATTACAAAGTCCTGGCTGTGGAGGAAGAGGGTACGGGTACTTGACTGGCCTGCCTGCAGTCCTGACCTGTCTCCAATAGAGAATGTGTGGCGCATTTTGAAGCGCAAAATGCGACAACGAAGACCCCGTACTGTTGCCCACCTTAAGACTTGTTTGCAGGAAGAATGGGACAAAATTACACCTGAAACACTTCACATCACTTGGTGTCTTCAGTCCCCAAACGTCTTTTAAGTGTTGTGAAAAGGAATGGCAACATTACAAAGTGGTAAATGCTTTACTGTCCCAACTTTTTTTGGAATGTGTTGCAGGTCTGAATGACAGGAAAGGATGTATATTTACAAATGACATGAAGTTGACCAGACAAAACATGAAATATTTTGTGTTCATATTGTCTGCAATGAAATACAAGTCAAAGTACATTTAGAAATCATTACTTTCTTTTTTTATTTGCGTTTTCCATACTGTCCCAACTTTTTCTGATTTGGGGTTGTATAATGTCTGTTGTCGTAAGGTGCGTTTCAGTTGATGGGCAGTAAGGGAGTGTGTTAGTGTGTGCCAGCACCAGTCGTGTTTCCACGTTCACATCCAGGGCTTGTTCAGGCCTCCTCTGGGCCAGCAGACAGGGGCTTTTGTCCTGACGACTACATTGGTCCAAAGCGGGCCAACTGGGGCTTGAGGAGTTTTCATGAACAAAGTTAATCTGAAACTGAATTAAAACTACTGCTCATTTCCCATGTTTCCCCATTCAAGACATTTAAAACTATTTTCATCTCAAAACTCACACTCAGATCTTCCAATTGTGATCTGATGGGAATTCTGATCACTGTATTAGGCAGAAATACATTTTATATGCAATGCTAAAGGCTACTTATGCAAATCATTTCAATAATAAATACACGTATGATTGTGAAAGTACAAAAGTACTTGCGACCGCATTTTTTTTGTCAAAGAAATGTTCATTCTTTCTAAAGAAATGAGACGTAAACTTGCAATTTTATAAATATTTTTCTAAAACTCTAAGCCTTTGGACTTAAAAGACTTAATGGAGTTGTTTTGTGCATTTCTGCGATTGCAAATAAATGGAAACAGGTGTGACTGAACAAGAGTGTTTTTTCCTTTTTATTCAGCTTGGCTGATGTGCACTCATGAAACAAAATAATAAATTACTCTTTGTAACTTTTTTTTTTTTTTTGTAAATTCTAAGTATTTGGTCATCAGTGTTGGGCTCGTTACTCAAATAATGTAATATATTACTCATTACTAGTTACTCCTTTCAAAAGTAATATTGTTACTTTACTTATTACTTTCTGGCAACAGTAATTAGTTACACTACTAGTTACATTGTTTCTTCACGCCCCACAGAAGTTGTAACTGTGTATCTTCCACATAAATGTTACTAATAACATATTTCTGTCTCATCATTTGACCAAAATCCACATTGGATCTCAGTCAGAAGTTATTACAAACACTCAATAGTGATTAACAGTGACATTCAAGCAGAAGTGTTGTATTAATCTCATTAACTGTCATGTGTAGCTTGAAGTAATTTTTCCGTTACCCATATTATATTTCGTTATGTATTTTATCAAATCACATAAGTTTGTAAGAAACTGTTTAATTTTCCAAAAAGATTTTTATTATAGTAATATAGTGTACCACATGCTGATCAGAGGGATGTAATGCCAGAGTAAAGTAAAGCCACAACTTACACAACAGTGCTCAGATCATCTTTTTTCCTGACAAAATCAATATAATGTAATATTTCTATCTGCTGAATGTAAGCTTTTCCATATTCCATCCAAGCTTTCCTGCAGCACTAGGGACATCACATGCATGTGTGAGTCGTGAAAATTATGAAAATAAATCTATGAATTATTTGATTGTTGGATTTTAAATCAGCGGGTCGAGGCATCAAAAGTAACATAAGATTTCAGTAATAATATTACAGTTACTATCCATAAAACATCTTATAAGTAATTAGTTACACTACTAGTTACTGCAAAAAGTAATATTATTACAGTAACTAAATTACTAGTAATTAGTTACTGCCCAACACTGTTGGTCATATATATATATTGATGTTGGAGTCTTGCACCTTTCAGTACAGTACAAACATTTATTGAATATAGCATGTAGGTTAGATGAGTAAATAAATCCACACAAACTATCAGATTAAATCAGTCATTTGAGAACAGCATGAGTGATTCAGCTGGACCGCGTCTTCTCTCTTTCAGTCTCTCAAAGCGGCTTCACATCAGCATCTCGTCTGCACTACAAGAGCTACTGCACGCTGATCAAGACTTTCGCTCGCATCTCGGGACAGTTGACAAAGAAAACGCATGCATCACATTCGGTTTTGTGGTAGCAGAGGGCCCGTTCACATGTCGCGTCTTTTGCGCGCTTAAGTTCATTATTTCAAATGTAGATGTGCGGCAAGTGCGCTTATAATAGAAGATTTTTCATGAAATATATGCATGCTATAGGTCAGCACGAACGTCTTTCGTCTTTCAACCTTATTAAAAGTATTGCTCTTAACAGACCTGTGTGTTTTGTATCACTAGTGCAGTGTCCGTTCTCGGAGCATATAAACCCTGCCCGCGTGAGGCGTGCCGCTTCCGGCTGGCGCTGTTATGTACTTTATTAAAAGTTTATTAATTCTGAACGTGTCACGTGTCCATATTGCACCAAAATGCGACACTGCCTCGCAGCAACACCCGCCACGCGTGAAGTCGATTGGATGAACGGTTCTCGACATAATAAAAATGCAGACAGACAGACAGATGCACAGAGATTCCTGCCTTTATTAGAGAGAAAAATATGTTCAGGCCCCTCCCTCCGAAGCTTCGAATATTCGATGTTGATTTATACCGAAGCTTCGAAGCTCAAAAAATGGTATTCGGACCAGCCCTACTTTTCCACGACATTCTAATTTATTGAGATGCACCTGTGTGTGTGTGTGTGTATATATATATTTTTATATACATATATAAATATATATATATTTATCAAATTATATTTAGACATTTATGAATGCGACAGTAATAAAATGTTGAAGTTTTATCTCTGCATCCACGACCCAGACAGCACAAGTAAATCTGTAAGACGTCTGCTAAAGATCTGGGAAACATCTGCCTTGTAATCTGATAAACGTCTCAGAAGCAGTTTTACATGCATTCTAATAAATATCTATTTGACATCTGACAGGAAACGTCTTAGAGACGTATTGCAGATGAACAAACACCCTAAAAAGTACGTCTTGCATATGTAAATGCTGACATCAAATAGACATCTCCGAGATGTACATGTGCGATTAGAGTGAGTGCTTTACTGTCAGGTGCTGGTGCCACCTTCTGTAGAACTTAATGGCACTGGTGTCCTCAAATGTTAGTCTGGAGCCCCAAGGTTCTCGAAGTCAGAAAAGTTATGACAATGTTAGAAGAATGTTGTCCATAGTATATTTTCACTGCAAAACAATAAGACATGCCGCAAATATCACCGCAAATTTTGAGAAAAGCCGCAGCAAAATCAGTCATTTTAGGCCACAAAAATCAGAAAAAAGTCCCGCGAAATCCCGGAGGGACTGCTCTAGGAAAAAGAGCTTGTACGCATGGTCTAGATCAGGGGTGTCAAACTCAGTTCCTGGAGGGCCGCAGCCCTGCAGAGTTTAGTTTCAACCCTGCTCCAACACACAAACCATGTATTTTTCAAATAAGTCTGAAGGACCTGATTAGCTGGAACAGGTGCGTTTAATTAGGGTTGGAGCTAATAGGGCCTTTCGGACCGTGGGAACCTTTTCATAGTACCAGAACTAATTGTGGAACTACCCACGCAGGAACTCATTCATTCTTTCATTTGGAGGAACTAAATTAGCTCCTACTTCAGAGTTCTAGGAACTATCAGTGACGTAAGTGTACGCTGATTGGCTAAATGCATACGAAAACGCCCTCACCCGCCATGATTTAAAACGCTGTGTAAACATATACTGTGTAAACATTGTATCATACTGAGAGCTTTTATAAACGGTATTTACCTGAAGACTTCATCTACGCCATTTTGTGCTTCTATCAGCCTCAATGAAATGTAGAACTGCAAGTTGTCGTTGGAGATTCTTAGTCCTACTTTCTGTTCTTTCAATCGCGTGACGTATGCGTCGAAATTCCATGTACATTATTGTGAAACCCGCAAGACACAACAAAAACACAGCTCCGATCACAGCGTCCTCCATCCTCCTGTTAACGTTGTTCTGTTTTGTTTCCATTGTTGAACGCCGTGCACAAATTATGCCGCTGTCAACCTTACGTCACTTCCTAGTACCCACTGTCGGTGCGAATGCAACCCTTTTAAATGGTACTGGGAAATAGTTTGCGCAAAATCGTCCCAGTACTTTAGTACTGTACTTTTAGTTCTGGAACTAAAGCGGTGCGAAAGGCCCTAAACTCTGCAGGTCTGAGTTCCTCTCCAGGAACTGAGTTTGACACCCCTGGTCTAGATTGCCGGTACGGTACATACATATTTACGCTAAGTCTATTTTTTATAAATCCCGATATATGTGTAGAAAATCGTGTATGCATATTTCTATGCCCATTTTGTGCAACTTTTACACAACGTTTATAAATGAGATCCCTGGTGTAAATGGAAATGTCTCTCTCATCTACTTGTCATTCAATTGATTGAAACGCTTCTTAATTCCAGGTGTAGACAGGGCCTTAGTGTGTTTATTCAATAGACTAAACTAATTCACTGTTTTAATCCATTTACTTCAATGTAATTCAAACTTTATTTTCTCTTGCTACCTTTCTCAAACTTTATTTTCTCCATTGAGGCAGCAGCTTATTTTGTCAGAGACAATGAAGCCCCATTCTCCCCTCTGTCCAATGATTACACACTGACACAGCCAAATCTGTTCACCATCATTTATCAAGACTGCATAGACGGGTGAAATTGTGACACTGGGGTTAATTTGTATTTCTCTTTTTTTCACCTTAGACCCAATTGCACTGAAAAATGAGAGTGAAGAACTCAATGAAGTGGAAGAGAAAAATCAGTATGAGATACACCATGATTTCATGACTGGTGAAAAACCCAGACAAACTGAAATTTCCTCTCGAAAAAGAGCTCAGAAGACCAAACCTAACCGTTCTAATCTAACACAAAAGCAAAACTTTGAAATCCACAAGAGTGTTCACGCTGGAGAGAAGATATTTGTATGTGATCAGTGTGGAAAGAGTTTCAGATGTAAACAAAAGCTTGATTACCATGTGAGGATTCACTCGAGAGAGAACAGATTTAAATGTGATCAGTGTGGAAAGAGTTTCTCAGACGCAAAATGCCTTAAAATGCATGTAATAAGTCACTCCGTAGAGAAACCTTTCATGTGCCACCAGTGTGGAAAGACTTTCCATTTCAATAAATACCTTACGGATCACATGAGAGTTCACACAGAAGAGAGGCCTTTCACCTGCAAACAGTGTGGAAAGAGCTTCTCACAAGAAGTAAATCTGAACACTCATATGAAAATTCACACTGGAGAGAAGTTGTTCACATGTGATCAGTGTGGAAAGAGTTTCATTCGTAAAGGAGACCTTTATGCCCACATGAGAATCCACACTGGAGAGAGTCCTTACAACTGCAAACTGTGTGGGAAGAGCTTCTCATTTAAAGGAAATCTTAACGCTCACATGAGAATTCACACTGGAGAGAAGCCCTTTACATGTGTTCAGTGTGGAAAGAGTTTCAGATGTAAATCAACTCTTAGTAACCACATGAAAATTCACTCTAGAGAGAACAGTTTTAAATGTCATCAGTGTGGAAGGAGTTTTACAGACAGAAATCATCTTAAGATTCATGTAACGACTCACACTGGAGAGGAGCCCAACATGTGCAATCACTGTGGAAAGAGTTTCACAAAGCAAGAACATCTTAAGAATCACATGAGAGTTCACACTGGAGAGAAACCTTTCACCTGCGAACAGTGTGGAAAGAGTTTTGCAGTTAAAGTAAACCTTCAGACTCACATGAGAGTTCACTCTAGAGAGAAGCCATTCACCTGCCATCATTGTGGAAAGAGTTTCGGGTTTAAAGGAAATTTTAACGGACACATGAGGCTTCATGTGGAAAATTTATTCTGCCATCACACTTAGAGATGCAGCTGCAAAGTCATGTGCTTTAATATTTCTTTGTTATTTGTGTGAAAGGAGTTTTAAATGACAAAATTAATAGTGATTGCAAGACCTGAATTGAGTGTGTCAGATAAGGATAAGGGGGACATGCAATATGTGAAGTGCATGGGGTCCTCCAGGACAGAATTGAAAACCCCTCAGAGAAAAAAATGACTTTTTTTTGTTTGTTTGTATTGTAGTATCACTATGGCTACTCATTAATTAGTCTCATTAACTACTCATTGAATTCAAGACTGTGTATTTTAAGTTCAGGATCGGTATTGTTTCTGTTGAGCTCTAGTGTGGTGTTGTACATGCTGTATTGTTTGCTTTTTTTTATTGGATTTCCTGAGTTTACTTTTTGTTTAAATGAGTTTACTTAATAATCTTCTGCCTTCATCTTCATTGGACTGAAAACATTCCAACCATGAAAAGAAAGATGGAGATCACCTCCATTAATGTGACTCCGATGAACAATTGTCACAGCTGTGATATTTATTTTTCAAGACAGCAGGAACCTGGAGGATTATGTGGAAGAGTTTGTCACCATCTGCCATCATGGCATCTGTGATGACCTGACACTCGTGAGCTGCTTTTCCACAGTTGGGCGGCCCAATAGTCTTGCACCTCAAGCCACGAGCCCAAAATCAAGCTGCGTTTCCACTGTCAGTCCATGGCTACTGTAAAACCCAGCCTTTACATGCCTACCCAAAGCAAACGTCACACAACCCCACTATTTCTCCAGCAAGGGGAAAATGAAAGAAAACTTAACAGAAGCAGTTGTTAGGTTTTTACAAAAAGACTTTACTTCAGCAGCAATATTCTGATATGCCAATAATTTATGACAAAAACATAGCAATTTATTAATTTGTGTCAGCAGGCTAAATCATATTTATCCTTATTTCACATAAAAAGAGAACACCCATACATGTTTGGTCGTAGGTGCTCTGTTTATTTGTGATGACAGGAATGCACAAAACAATTCTATTAGGGCTTTTATTATTGGAAGCGGCTATTTACACTGTGCAAATAGCAATTAGCTTGTATTTACACTAAGTGCAAATAGCATATTTTCTTAGCGATAGATGCTATTTACACTAAGTGCAAATAGCGATAGATAGGGCTGCACGATACATCGTTTCAGCATCGATATCATGATGTGCGCATCCGCGATAGTCACATCGCAGGATGTGCAATGTTTACTTGTTACTTATACTCAGCATTTTCGCGACAGGCTCGTGTCATGGCGCCGCCCCGCGCCGCAACAGCTACAGGCTGTCTGCACTGGATGCGACAAAGCAACCATTGCAAATCATATGAACTTTGTAACAGTACGTCATAAATAGAACACGGCATCAATTTAATGTCTGGGATTTGTCGTGTCGCGGCGAATCAGCTGTAGGCAGCATCACTGATTATGGGTTATGCTTGACAACTCAGCAAGCAGACTTGACACCACGACTCTTAGAACATTCCTTTACGAGACAATGGCCATAATCAACAGCAGACCATTGAGTATTGAACATCTTCATGATCCTACCGATCCAGAACCCCTCACTCCCAATCACATTAGAACCATGAAATCGTGAGTCATTTTGCCACCTCCAGGAAAGTTCAGCAACGAAGACCTCTATCTGCGCAAGAGGTGGAGAAGAGTGCAGTTCCTGGCTAATGTATTCTGGCAAAGATGGAAACCTGAATATCTATTAAATCTCCAACAACGCAAGAAATGGCAAAGAACATCATGAAATTCACAAGTAAATGACATTGTGATACTACACGATGACGGCGCTCAAAGAAATGAATGGAAGCTTGCCAGGGTAGTGGAAACGTACCCTAGTGCCGACGGCATTGTGCGAAAGCTGAAGCTACTAGTCAGTGACACTACATTTGTTAAAGGAAAGCCACACACTAGATCAGTTTACTTAGAAAGGCCTATCCACAAGGTAGTTACTTTAATCAGGGTAGGGTATATATTTACTTCAAATATATTGAAGTAAAATCAACGACAATCAAATTTGAGGTGTACATGAGTGTAACTGTGTCATGTTGATTGTCTTGATTTTACTTCAATATATTTGTTTAAAGGAAAATCCCACATTTCAAGTAAATTAGTGATTTTGGTGGGAGTGTAAGTGTTATGCAGATGTTCTGTATATTTGTTTCATAATTAATTACTTTGTAATTAACTCCATAATTTCTTGTATTAATTCTTTTGAGGTTCCATTTAAAAAATGTAAATGAGTTGTATGTGATGTAAATTAATTTGGTGTACTTTAAAACATAAGGCGTGAGAATGCGTCACTTTAACAGAAATGACGTGCCTGTTGGCGTTATGGTGTTATGGCGTCAAGACGTCAAATACGCGGAAGACATTAAAAGAATGACTCTAAGAATAAAACGCCTGTTCTAAAGAACCAACCTGTCTGTTTTTGTGGAGAGAGCTCCACACCTTTTACATTTTTAATGCTTTAATCTTTATTTATTAAATGATAGTCCAAGTGTACATATAAATGCCTCATTCAAGTAAATGTATGGGTAATTTTGCACAATGTGTTAAATATTTTATCTACACATTGTATAACTGCTGTTTTTTTGCTGTAATTGCATGGTTTTGTAAATAAATTTTCCTCATGCCAGCTTGGTGAAGCTAGTTATTTAATGGACATTAAAATTGATTTCATAATAATGAGATGATTATAGATTTGTTAAGTCATGTTATTTATTTATTTTTTTGTTATCAACAATTTTTTATTTTCATTTTTTTACAAACAACACAACATAATATCCAAAATAAAACAAAACAAAACAGCAGACACATACTCAACATCTAAAAGTTCAATCAAAAGGGAGGGAGATAGGGAAGGACAACAAGAACACAAAAGTCACTCCTTTAAATAATCACGTACATTCAGTAAAAAACACTGCCAAGCCTCAATGGTTGAAGGCCTGGCCCCACCGACTCGCGCCGTTGTACACTCACATGAGACAATTTGCAGGAGGCTACGGATCCAATATGCCTCTCTACACATGTGTGGTGTAAACCAGTTCTGAATTATTGTCTTCTTCACAGCTGTAAAACCAGCAAACAACATTCTCTTTTGCTTTGAACTAATACAGAGATCAGAATCATCATTAAGAAGACATAAACTTGGGTTAACAGACCAATCAATTCTCAGTAATGATGACAAAACCAGGTTTACATGTGTCCATAGACTGATGACGACAGGACATTCCCAAAACATATGCAGAAAAGTGCCTGATGATGTAGTGTTACATATATGGCAGTTCAAATTTGACTGCAGTTTCATTTTAAATCTTTTGTAAGGAGTTATGTATGCTCTATGAATGACTTTGAAGTGAATAAGACGATGAGCCAGATTTTTAGATGTTAAGCTGAGATTAGACCACACTCTCTCTCAGTCGACAGATAAATCAAGATCATAATTCCCTATCCCAAATAGTTTTAATAGAAAGAGGTTTTGTAATACAATCAATAATTTTATTATATATTAAGGAAACAGATGGCCGACCAGCAGATGGTGCAATCCAGTCCCGCATAGGATGAGAGGAAATGGAAGAAGACCAAGGAACGCCATACGCTTTGAGAGCAGAACGTAATTGAAGAAAAACAAAATATGCAGATGCTGGTAGACAAAATTTGGCTCTCAATGCCTGAAATGAACAGAGGCCCTGGTTATCATACATATCACCGCACGTGTTCACACCTAAAGAGGACCAAGAGGGTTGGACAAATGGACGATTTCCACATACAAAGTTCAAATTGTGCCATAAAGGTGTACTGTTACAGAATTTGAAGGGTCCACCTATCCGACGTTCAACCGTTTTCCAGATTTTAATAGAGTTAGCCACAACCGGACCAAATTTATAATTATCCCCTTTTTTTCCTGTGCCAGTAAATAAAATATCTTGAAGTCTATTTGGTTTAACCTTGTCAGCTTCAATCATCCTCCATGAAACTGTAGATTGAGGATCAACCCAATTATGAAGGGCCTTAAGCTGGAACGACCAATAATATAATTCAAAATTTGGTACAGCCAGTCCTCCTGCGCTATTAGGATGTTGTAATGTGGTAAGTTTAATTCTGGGACATTTATCATTCCAGATAAACTTAGAAATTATGGAGTTGATCTCCTTAAAGTAACCTGGAGGGGGAGAAAGTGGTAGCATAGAGAAAAAAAAATTAAATCGAGGTAACAAATTCATCTTAACAGTGGAGATTCTTCCTTGGAGAGAGACTTTAAGATTCTTCCATCTTTGAATGTCATTTTTGACCTTAACGAAAATGTTATTAAAATTGTCTCTGGCAATCTTATGAATGTTTTTATATATGGTAATGCCCAAATAGATGAAAGATTCCTTAATAGGGATAAATGAGGGAATAGAAAAATTAACCTTAACATTGTTAATTGGCATTAAAGCAGATTTGCTCCAATTTATTTTATATCCTGATAGGCTACTAAAATTATCAAATTCCTTAATTACACTAGAGACTGAAACATCAAAGTGGTCTAAATATAGAATAATATCATCAGCGTATAATGAAATACAATGATTATGGTCATGAATCTTAATCGATACTTCAGATTTCCTGATGGCTTGTGCTAAGGGTTCGAGAGATAGACAAAACAATAAGGGGGAAAGTGGACACCCCTGTCTCGTTCCCCGCTGTAAAGGGAATGAGGGGGAAATAATATTACCAGTTATGACTGATGCTGCAGGTGAGTGGTATAATGTTTTAATCATAGAAATGAAGTGTTCACCGAAGCCGAAACATTGCAGAACTGCCCACATATAATTCCACTCTAGCCTGTCAAAGGCTTTTTCTGCATCAAGTGAAAAGACCGCACAAGGTGTTGGGTGGGAGTCCGCAAAGTCAAGAATATGAAGGAGTCGACGCATATTGTCAGATGCATTGCGCCCCTTGATGAAACCAGTTTGGTCCTCCTTGATCAGACTGTGAATTACCTTCTCCAAACGAGAAGCAAAAACTTTAGCATAGATTTTTAGATCACATGGGATAAGCGAAATCGGTCTGTAGCTGGAACAATCTAATGGATCTTTCCCTTTTTTAAGAAGTAATGAAATCAGTGATGTTTTTTGATCTCTATGAAATGCCCCATGTTCAATTGCAAAATTAAATGAGTTAAGCATAAGTATCCCTACCAAATCCCAAATTTCTAAATATAATTCAGGGGGGAGACCATCTAGACCCGGCGATTTGCCCTTTTGAAGGCTTTTTAGAGAGACGTGAAGTTCCTCCAAACTTAATGGGGCCTCCAAAGATTCTTTATCCATCTGTGAGATCCGAGGCAGTTCCAATTTATCTAAATACTGCTTACAAATTGGTTCATCAAAATCTGTTTCGGCTTTATACAGATTTGTGTAAAAACCTTTAAATATGTAATTAATTGCTACAGGGTTCGTAGTGACCTGATCATCCGATGATTTTATTGCGCTAATATATGCCTTAGACTCGCATTCTTTCAACCTAAGGGCCAATAAATGACTAGGTCTCTCTGATTCAAAATAATATTTTTGTCTAGTCCTATGTAAAATAAATTCTGCCTTTGAGTGTGAAAGTAAATCATATTCTTCTTTTAAAGAGGACAGCTGTGTAGCCTGTTGCTCAGTAAAATGTTGTTTTTGTAGGTTTTGTAATGATTGGATTTTATTTTCTAATTGTGTAAACTGGTGAGTTCTCGCTTTGGCAAGAGTAGAAGAGAAAGATATACAGAAACCTCGTATTGCACACTTAGTCGTTTCCCACAGTATTTGAGGATCCACATCAGAGGGCATATTAATTTCAAGAAAGTCCTTAATATATTCTTTTAGAGAGGTAATAAAAGTCTGATTACTTAATAATGATATGTTAAAGCGCCATCTAGGGGACTTGGCTTTGACATCGGAAAGAGGAACACTGCACAACATAGCAGAATGATCAGATAATAAAATTGGTAATATAGATATAGAGGTATTAGATGAAATTAAAGATGGGCTGAGAAATATGTAGTCTATCCTAGAGAAAGTCTTGTGTCTATTAGAAAAAAAAGTGAAGTCCTTAGCTTTAGTGTTCTGAATTCTCCATAAATCGATTAAGTTGAGCTCAGTGATAAATTTATTCAATAATTTAGAGGATGGATTGGCTGTTGTATCAGATTGAGACTTATCTAAAGCAGGATTTATGACAGCATTAAAATCACCACCCTCCACTAGAGGGCAATCAATCTCCTCAAGTAAAGTTTTGGAAATCTGTGTAAGGCACTGTCTGTCTCATTCGGACCATAAATAGAGACCAATGCTAACCTATTATTATATATTTTGCATCGGATAAAAACAAATCTACCCTTCTCATCACTACCAAGGTGTTCAATTGTTAAATTTAACTTCCTGTTAACAAGGATAAGCACCCCCTTAGTTTTATTTTGAGCGCAGGAAAAAGCTATTAATTTGTAATACTTATTCTGGAAACGTGCCACGTCAGATTGTTTTAAATGTGTCTCTTGTATTAAGGCACAGGAGATAGATTTACGGTGTAAATATTCTAATACACGGGTTCTTTTAACAGCAGAATTTAAACCATTCACATTCAGTGATAAAATATTTAAAGTATGCATTGAATATTCATAATCCCAAGATTGTACACAATAAATGCAAAAAACAAAAAACAGAAGCACTTCCATTCCGTAAATAACCCGTAAACACTGATGTGCATTTTAGATACCAAACCTCCTATATGAAAAATCCCTTTAGAAATAATGTAAAATAGATAAAAGTATAAATGTCTGCTGTAAAAAACAAAAACAACAAAAAAATGTGAACAACCGACAACCATAAACAAAGAACAACTCAGACCGCACATTACCGAGAACATAGGTCCGACTGAGCAACAAAAAATAGTGATAGGTTGTGACCGATCCACCCTAACGCAAGACATGTCTCCCGAAAGGCTCACACAGCCAAAAAAAAAAAAAAATTTTTTAGTAATTAAACCTACTCTCCATTAGTCCCCTCCAAAACAGAAAAATGGAGTGTCAGTCTTACCAGCAAAGAGATCGTTGTACCGGATAAATAAGGACAATATCCTAGTATAAGAGAAGAAAACACAAACAATAGGTTTAGCAAGCATCCATGGCCATCCTGCTATCATCCCCTTCTGGGCAGCTAGGGCCAAGTCCATCCCGGCCGTCACGCCCCTCCCGTGGAAATGGAGAAACAGCGGCCGCTGCTCCCCCGTCGTCCCCCCGAAGAGCGGCGGCATAGGACTTCTGCTGAGACATGGAACTGATAAAATCCTCCGCTTTCTGAGGGGAATCGAAGCTTCTCTGTTCTCCTTTGTGCCGTAGCTTAATCACCGCTGGATAGATGAGGAAGGGCTGGAGACCAAGTGCAGTCATCTTCTTCAAAACCGGACCAAATGCCTTTCTCCTGATCGCTGTAGCCGGACTAAAGTCAGGAAAAAACAGCAGTGTGACATTGTTCTGTGCGCACTTCACCGGATACGCCTGCCGAGCACCTTTCAGGATATCAGATCTGTCATGCCATCTCAGTACACGGAAGATGAGATCGGAGCCCCTCCCTCCGTCATACACGCGATGCGCCCGATCAATCTCAATGTCACGGCCCCTCAAGGAAGGAATCCACTTGGAAAGATTAGCTCGGAGGAAACTAGCTGCATCTGGACCTTCCATCCCTTCTGGGAGTCCCACCAGTCTAACATTATTCCGCCTGCACCTGTCCTCCATATCTGTCATCTTCTCGGTGAGTCGCTCCAGCTGATCCTTTAAGTCCGTGACTGTTCTCTTATCTTCCCGCGCCGCTGCCTGAACAGAATCAACGCGGTCACGTGTCTGCTTCGTCTTGGTAACTATGGCCTCAAACTCCTCTCTTAGCTCTTTAACAGACTTATTGGTCGCTAGTATGTCCTCACGCAGTTCGCGCAATGCTGGAATCAGCACAGAGTCCATCGCATCTCTTACTGCCGAGTTCACAACCGAATTCAAAGTGCTTTGGTGTTCTTTAAATGCTAGTTCAATGCGGCTAGCAATAGCACTGTCCAGCTCTTCACTGGAGATGGCTGAATCTCTGAATTTTTTCTTCATTGGCGATTGCTCAATCTCCCTTTTCCGATCTCCTTTGTCTGCCTTAGCACTCATGATGGGTCTAATGCAGAGTGGTTCAAATTTCACTGACAGGATCGTGAAATATTTGGCAAAGTGAGCGGAGCGAAAAACTAAGCCTGCATCACCGTCGAGGGGTCACGTGATCCTAAGTCATGTTATTTATGTATTATAATTTATATAATTAAAATGAAAGTAAATGTTTTGTCTAGGTAACGTTATCAATTTTAAATGAAATATTAATGAACAGTACAGTAGATATAGAAATGAAACTGGGCTAAGTCTGGCGTGCTGTGCAACGGGCCGAGTCCGGCTTGAATGCGGGAGTGTCGGTAAGTTACAGCTGTCGCATCTGGTCCTGTTGATTCGGCCCAGAATCTGAAAGTGAGTACACGGGCATACAGGCTGGGTGCGGCAGATGGATCCGGGCCGATGGACAAGGCTCTAGCAGGTGAAAATTTAACTGAAACTGGCCCGAGTGTATGGAGAGGGATTGTGTATGAGGTAGATGTAAATGGCCTATTAGCAAACGTCAAATTGGTAAGCTTTCACTAGACTTTAAGTGGAGTCAGCAGTTCGCTTGACAGTAAATAAGGATCTAATCGTAAAGTATCATATTTTATTTTAATACCATTGTTGTCATGGTCGGTACCTCTCTCCGACTCATTCCTGCTGTTCACCTGTGTTCTATCTCTGTCAGCTACACGTGGTGGTTTGTTTTCATCCCGTCATCTGCTGCTGCATGTGGGGGAGCAATCAGCGCTAACTCACAGCACTGTGTGCTCCATCAGCCCCGCACATGTTACTCATTTCCCCTTCCTATTTATTCCCATCTATGCCTTCTCTCTGTGTTAGTATGTCATTTTGTGTTACGTCTTACCTTGCATGTGTGGAGATCTCCTCTCTTCTCATCTTTTGTACTGTGTCCAGGATCCTCAGGCGAGGATTAATTAATCCACTGGATTGCGTGTCCGGATTGGGAGCGTGAGACTGAACTCCTTTCAGTCATTCCTCCCCGCCATCCGTCTAGTTGGTGTGGGCACTGGGAGCCCTGTTCTTCTCCCAAACGTTGTGTTTTTGTTTTGGATGTGATCATCCGAAGTTTTTTGTAATAAACTTCATTCCTCTATTTTTCACTGCACTTGAGTCTTCCTGTCCTTTTTACACAGCGTTGTGTGACAATTGTTTTCCGTTGTTGGTGAAGTGTTATTTTGGTTCCCTTTCGATTCGGTCACTTTACATTGCTATGGGAATACCCTTTCCTCAAATACCTTATTGAATCACGCCAGTGAAACTGGCCAATGGCGTTCAAGTGCGTGAAATATGAGCGGCAGTCCCACTCTATATAAGGCAGTGCTTGTACGTCATCCATTCAGAATCTTTTCCTTCAGCCAACCTTCTACGAGAAGCAAGAAGCCTATCAAGAAAGAACTACTCACCGTGATCTACACGCTGCAGCGGACACGCCTTCTCTTCCCCTGCTGTGTTCCGGTGTGCTTCGGATTAAGACAAGGATGACTTGCGATTGCCTCTCCTGCGCAGAGCCAATCGAATCTTCGGATGGCCACGAATCGTGCGTCTTCTGCCTGGGTCGCGCCCATGCAGAGACGGCGCTTGGGGGGTCGGACTGCCCCCACTGCGGAGATATGAGTCTCTGGACTCTCAGGCTCCGTGTGGCCATCGTCCAAGGCGATGAACTCGCCCAACTAACTCTGCCGTGCTCTTCCTCTGCAGCCTAATTTGGCGCGAGGAGGAAAGTGCTGCGAGCTTCTGATGCGGATCTGTCAGGGTCAGGTGACGAGCCCGTGCCGGCTCAGTGCCCACGCGCTCCTCACCCCCGTGCTACAGGTCCCCTTCCAGTGCGCTTCATGACCGCTGATCTCCGCCCCTCCCCCGACGCTCAAGATATGGTTTCCTTTGGTGCCATGGAGGGTGCTGAAGAGGATGATGATGCCATTTCGGTGGCAGCGTCTGCGAGAGAGGAGTGGTTTAACAGCCCGCTGGATTACACTGCGCCCCACGGCAGAGACGCAGGGGACCTCCATCATAGTGTTGTCAAGCTCCCAAGCGTTCTGTCCAAGGCAGTTGATGAGCTCGGTTTGGAGTGGGCGCCTCCTGCCGAGCCAGCCAGAAGCCGTCTGGACGAGTGGTACCTCCAGTCGGATCATGGCCGCGTGGAGACCCGGCCCCTTTTTCCCCGAGGTGCACGACGAGATAAAGTCGTGGAACGCACCGCTCACCAGTCGAGTGCACAACCCGGGATCCTCCCTCCTGTCTTCTGTGGATGGCGCTGACCAAGTGGGGTATGTCAAACTCCCCCCCTGTGGAAGAAGCCATCGCTGCACATCTCTGTCCTTCAGCCGCGGCGAACTGGAGAGTGAGAAACAATGCGTCTCTCCCCTCTAAACCTTGCCGCGCCACTGCAACCCTCGCCGGCAAGGCTTTCTCTGCGGTGGGCCAAGCAGCTTCAGCTCTGCACGTGATGGCAATACTCCAGGTGTATCAGGCCAAGCTGATCAAGTCTCTGGATGAGGACGGGCCGGACCCTGAAATGTTCAAAGAGCTCAGACGCGCAACGGATCTGGCCCTCAGAGCGACGAAGGTGACAGCTCGAGCGATCGGCCTCAATATGGGGAATCTTGTGGTGCTAGATCGTCACCTGTGGCTTACTCTGACCTGTTAAAGAACTCAGAAAAAAACGGCCCTTCTGGACGCTCCCGTGAATCCCTCAGGTCTCTTTGGAGCAGCGGTAGAGACGTTCACGGAACACTTCGTTGAAGCACAGAAGCAGTCAAAGGCCATTAGCCACTTGCCAAAGCGTGCTGGCGCAAACCCTCCTGCGCATTCCCGCTCCTCCTCAGTGCAGCGCGCAGGAAGACCGCACACCTCTTCTGCTGCTGTTCGGCGCGAACATGAGCCTGCGGTGAGACCAAGACAGCCGTGGCCGAAGCGCCATCAGGGCTCGACGGGCCAGAGACCCCGCCCTGATAGAGACGGCAGGCCACCGGCACCGGAATCAAAGCTGCGTTCCTGATGCTGTCTCTCGGAGGAGGAAAGCTGCACCCAACGCCGAAGACGAGCCACTGAAGAAGTCTGCTCGCTCCGCTGTGTGTGCTCACCACGCCCCCCTGCCCGTTGCGGGTGGCGAGAGCAATTGTCATGTTTGTGTTTTGACTGTTCCACTATGCAGTGCAATAAAGTCGAAAAACATACAAAACTCACCTCAATATCAGAGCAATTTTCCTCCTCTCACTCCCCTCTCCCCCATCACTCGCTCTCACACTCGTATGGTACTAAACTCCCTGCCCCCCAACGGCGAGTTATCCCTCACGGTGTGCAGTCCACCTCACCCTCTGTCACAGTACACAGAAGTGTGGCAGGCCCTGCCAGGGGTATCAGAGTGGGTTATGAAATCAATAAAGAACGGCTACACGCTTCAGTTCTTCCGCATACTGCCCCATTTCAACGGTGTGTTAATGTCCACTGTACGGGAGCGGAATGCCTCAGTTCTGCGAGAGGAAATACACAATTTTCTCGCAAATATAGAGACAGTGCCCCTCACAGACCGCGAGAGCGGCTTCTACAGTCATTATTTTCTGGTACCAAAGAAAGACGGAGGGCTTCGCCCAATCTTGGACCTGAGACAGCTGAATCGCTCGCTTTCGAA
The DNA here is from genome assembly GCA_027422415.1 of Schizothorax lantsangensis. NCBI lineage: Eukaryota > Metazoa > Chordata > Actinopteri > Cypriniformes > Cyprinidae > Schizothorax > Schizothorax lantsangensis. The sequence continues at coordinate 34,579,654 of CM049843.1, read as the reverse complement.
GTGCTCATTCAAAATGATTACGCTGAAACAAATCCTCTCACACACCAGACCGGGAGATTGGTTTATCTCCGTGGATTTAAAGGATGCTTATTTTCACATTCAGGTAGCCCCCCGCCACAGGTGCTTCCTGAGATTTGCATTCGAGGGGGTAGCGTACCAATTCACGGTCCTGCCCTTCGGTTTATCCCTGGCCCCTCGTATGTTTACGAAATGCATGGAAGCTGCTCTCTCTCCTCTGAAGCAGAGCGGAATGCGCATCCTGAACTATCTTGACGTTTGGCTAGTCTTAGCCCAATCAGAGAGCGCGCTGCTCAGTGACAAGCTTAGACTCTTCACTCATCTTCAGAGCTTAGGGCTGACTGTTAATATGCAAAATAGCATTCTGGCTGAAGCCTCTGAGACCTCTTATAATTTAGATTTTTTGTAACATTTAGGAGTTTTCATGGCCATAAATTTAAACAAATAAACTGAAGACTTTTTAAGGATCTGCAGAAAACCTAAGAACATAGTTCAGTGCAAACATTTCTGTCATGCATTTGGTAAAAAGCTTTTGTTGACTATGCATTTTACCTTTGAAATTTGAGGCAAGTGCAACTCTGGCGTCCCGTTGTCTGTGAGCAGTGGTGTGATGGCGATTTAAATAAAAATACAGATTTCCAAACAATCCAAACATATAGGTATCCCCTTGAACTTGTTAAAAAAGATAATCCATTAACCATCTTGACTGGAAAATACTGTTTTCATGGTCTGTTTTTCATTTATTATTTGCTAACGTTAGTGAATATTTACACTGCGCTGAAAATAATACGGGGAGCAGCTGGAAACTAGCGACCTCTCCTGGTTGGAGATAGTATTAACATCATAAACTGAAAGCAATCTTTACGTGACTTACTTTTCAAATGTTTTTAAAATTGATCATCCGAGTGTAATATAATCCAGCGGGCCATACTAAAAGACACTGGGGGCCATATACGGCCCGCGGGCTGCCAGTTGCCCATCCCTGGTGTACAGGTGCATCTCAATAAATTAGAATGTCGTGAAAAAGTTCATTTTTTCTTGTAACTTATTTCAAAAAGTGAAACTTTCATATATTTTAGATTCATTACATGTAAAGTAAAACATTTTAAAAAAAAAATGTTTTTAATTAGAGCTTACAGCTCATGAAAGTCAAAAATCAGTATCTCAAAATATTAGAATATTTACATTTGAGTTTCAATAAATGACCATCCATACAGTATAAATTCTGGGTATCTCTTGTTCTTTGAAATCACAATAATGGAGAAGACTGCTGACTTGGCAATGGTCCAGAAGACGAACATTGACACCCTTTTATTCCGAGGTCACTGCATTCACCAGATCAGATGGTGGATCAGCACCTAGAGACGACCTCTACAGCCCTGAACGTCAGTGGAGAACAGGACACCTAGATGAGCCCCAGAGACAGACCCCCAGTGAGGACCCCGTCACCTAGACAGCCATCAGGAAAAGACCTCAGGAACCGCTATAAAAGCGCTATATAAATAAAGGTGACTTGACTTGACTTGACTTCACAAAGAGGGTAAGTCACAGAGGGTCATTACTGAAAGGTGTGGCTGTTTACAGAGTGCTGTATCAAAGCATATTAAATGCAAAGTTGACTGGAAGGAAGAATTTGGGTAGGAAAAGGTGCACAAGCAACAGGGATGACCGCAAGCTTGAGAATACAGTCAAGCAAAGCTGATTCAAACACTTGTGAGAGCTTCACAAGGAGTGGACTGAAGCTGGAATCAGTGCATCAAGAGTCATCACGCTCAGACGTCTTCAGGAAAAGGGCTACCAAGCCACTTCTGAACCAGAGACAATGTCAGAAGCATCTTACCTGGGCTGTGGAGAAAAAGAACTGGACTGTTGCTCAGTGGTCCAAAGTCCTCTTTTCAGATGAAAGTAAATTTTGCATTTCATTTGGAAACAAGGTCCCAGAGTCTGGAGGAAGAGTGGAGAGGCACAGAATCCATGTTGCTTGAAGTCCAGTGTGAAGTTTCCACAGTCAGTGATGATTTGGGCTGCCATGTCATCTGCTGGTGTTGGTCCACTGTGTTTTCTGAAGTCCACAGTCAACGCAGCCATCTACCAGGAAATTTTAGAGCACTTCATGCTTCCTTCTGCTGACAAGCTTTATGGAGATGCTGATTTCATTTTCCAGGAGGACTTGGCACCTGCCCACACTGCCAAAGGTACCAAAAGCTGGTTCAATGACCATGGTGTTACTGTGCTTGATTGGCCAGCAAACTCGCCTGACCTGAACCCCATAGAGAATCTATGGGGTATTGTCAAGAGGAAGATGAGAGACACCAGACCCAACAATGCAGATGAGCTGAAGGCCACTGTCAAAGAAACCTGGGCTTCCATACCACCTCAGCAGTGCCACAAACTGATCTCCTCCATGCCACGCCGAATTGAGGCAGTAATTAAAGCAAAAGGAGCCCCTACCAAGTATTGAGTACATATACAGTAAATGAACATACTTTCCAGAAGGCCAACAATAAACTAAAAATGTTTTTCTTATTGGTCTTATGAAGTATTCTAATTTGTTGAGATAGTGAATTGGTGGGTTTTTGTTAAATGTGAGCCTAAATCATCACATTTAAAAGAACCTGTAACGAGGAGGCTGTATCGTTAAGATCCATATGCAGCTTTATTAGATCACCAAACAGGTCAAACAGGCATAAATCACACTCCAGTGTCAGGAACAACGTAGATAAGGCAGAATCATAAACAGTATTCGGGCAAGTAGTCGGGGCAGGCGGCAGGCAGGTAACTAAACAGATTAACACAGCAGAGAAGGTCAGATCGGGCAGGCAGAGTTCGTTCGTTAACGGGTAAACAGTCCAGGTCGGTAACAGGGAATCAATCAGGGAATAAACGCTCGGAATTGTCTGCATGGCAAGAACAAGACTTCGCACTGAGGTGAGTTGGAGAGCATGTTAAATAGACAAGAGTCAATGGGCAACACCTGTGCAGTGAATCAGTCTCAGGTACGGGGTGTATGGGAAATGAAGTCCGAATGGAGTTAAAACTCAGGTGAGGGTTCCCTCTGAATTCGTGACAGAGCCCCCCCCCCCCTGTGAGCGGCTCCTGAAGCGAAGAGGCAAACGACGCCGGGGTCTTCCGCGGGGTCTGGGGGCCGGCTTCTCCGGGTGGTCACGATGGAAGTCTGTGGTGAGAGAAGGATCCAAGATGTCCTCTGCATTGACCCAAGACCGTTCCTCCGGACCGTAACCCTCCCAGTCCACTAGATACTGCAGTATCCGGCCCCGGCGACGGGAGTCCAGAATCTCCCGAACCTGATAGGCCTCCTCGCCATCTATGATGAGGGGAGGAGCCCTCTGGTCACCAGCCTCCTCCTGGATCTCCTCTCCTCTCGGACCACCAGCGGGCTTGAGCAAAGAGACATGAAAAGTGGGTGAGATACGATAATGAGCAGGTAGAGCTAAGCGAAATGAAACAGGAGTGATTTGTCTAGTGATTTTGAATGGACCCACGTACCTGGGACTGAGCTTCTTGCAGGGTAGTCGGAGACGAAGGTCCCGAGTGGACAGCCAAACCCATTGGCCTGGTTGGTAATCTGGATTGGGACGACGGTGACGATTGGCTTGTTCCTGTGTTCGGAGAACTGCTCTCTGAAGGTGTGTGTGAGCCTCATTCCAAACCTCCTCACTGTGTTGTAGCCAAGAGTTAATGGCGGGGAGTTCCGATGGTTCCCCTGACCAGGGGAACAGCGGTGGTTGAAATCCCAGAATACATTGAAAGGGGGTGATTCCGGTGGCAGGTTTGTGGAGTGAATTTTGTGCGTATTCTGCCCAGAATAGGTAACGGCTCCAGTCTGACTGATTGCGGTGGCAGTATGAGCGTAGGAATCGGGTAAGCTCTTGATTGAGGCGTTCAACTTGTCCATTCGATTGAGGATGGTATCCGGAGGTGAAGCTTATGTTGATATTGAGTTTCTGACAGAATGCTTTCCAGACGTGTGACGTGAATTGGGGACCTCGGTCTGAGACAATATCCTCGGGGAGACCGTAAAGCCGGAAAACGTAATTGCAGAGAGATTCGGCAGTTTCTAAGGCTGTGGGCAGTTTAGGTAACGGGATCAGACGACAGGCTTTGGAGAAACGATCAATGACCGTAAGGATCGTTGTGTGACCCTGTGAGACTGGCAGATCAGTCACAAAATCGATGGCAATATGCGACCAGGGGCGTTGTGGAATGGGTAGTGGATGGAGCAAGCCGGCGGGTAACTGATGCGGAGATTTGGATATGTTGCATGTCTCACAGTTCTTGATGTAGGTTATAGTGTCAGTTGGGATTGAGGGCCACCAGAAACGGTTATTCAACAATTGTATAGTTGCTGCAATACCTGGATGACCGGAGCTGGGAGCTGAATGGACTAACTTGAGAACTCTTTGTCGTAGGACTTGAGGTACATAGGTAAGATTCGGCGGGGTTTCGGCTGGGGAAGGGTCTGCGTTCTGAGCCTCTGCAATTTCCGTCATGATGTCCCATTGAATGGGAGCGAGGATAATGGAAGAGGGTAGAATGAGTTCCTGACTGGGCTTTGAGGTGGAGGATTCGTAGAGGCGTGATAGGGCATCTGCCTTGGTGTTTTGTGAACCTGGACAGTATGTGATTCTGAAATCGAAACGTGTAAAGAAAAGGGCCCACCTAGCCTGCCTGTGATTGAGCCTCTTGGCGGATTTCAAGTATTCCAGGTTGCGATGATCCGTGAGGACGGTGAAGGGGTGTTTGGCTCCCTCGAGCCAGTGACGCCACTCCTCAAGCGCAGCCTTCATGGCTAGAAGTTCTCGATTGCCCACATCATAGTTCTGTTCTGCAGGGGTGAGCTTGCGTGAGTAGAAGGCGCAAGGGTAGAGTTTGAGTGGATCGCCCTGGCGCTGTGAGAGAACTGCCCCGATGCCTGTGCTGGATGCGTCCACCTCAACCACAAACTCACGTTCTGGATCTGGATGATGGAGAATGGGCGCAGTGGTGAATCGTTCCTTTAGGGTTTGAAAGGCCTGTTGGGCGGTAGGAGACCAGGTGAGGCGTTGACTACTCTTCTTTGTCATGGAAGTTAATGGAGCTGCTATTGAGCTGAAATTGCGAATGAATCTCCGGTAGAAATTGGCAAAGCCTAAGAAACGTTGGAGTTCTTTCAGGTTAGTGGGTTGAGGCCAGTTAACGACAGTGTGGACCTTCTGCTCTTCCATGGCTACCCCTCCCGAACTGATCACATAGCCGAGGAAAGACACTGACTCCTGGTGAAATTCACATTTCTCAGCCTTGGCATACAGCTGGTGGTCGATGAGTCGACGAAGCACGGCCCGGACGTGCTGAACGTGTTCCCTGAGTGATCTGGAATATATTAGGATATCGTCAATGTAAACAATTAGCCAACGGTTTAGCATGTCTCTGAACACCTCATTGATGAATGACTGGAATACTGAAGGACTATTGGAGAGCCCGAAGGGCATAACCCGATATTCATAGTGACCTGACGTGGTGGAAAAGGCAGTCTTCCATTCATCACCTTCTCGAATGCGGATGAGATTGTATGCACTCCGCAGATCCAATTTGGTGAAGTATCTGGCCACCCTGAGTTGTTCTAGAGCCGCTGGTACTAGGGGTAATGGGTAACGGAACTTAATGGATATTTAATTTAGGCTTCGGTAATCGATACACGGACGAAGTCCCCCATCCTTCTTCTTGACGAAGAAAAACCCAGCAGAGGCAGGAGAGGTCGATGGTCTGATGAACCCCTTAGCTAGTTCCTCTTCAATATAAGACTTCATAGCTTCAGCCTCTGGTTGGGAAAGAGGGAAAATTCTACCCTTGGGGGGTTGTGAGCCTGGTTGGAGATCTATGGCACAGTCGCCAGCTCTGTGTGGTGGAAGTTGGGTAGACTTGGTCTTGCTGAAAGCCTCAGTGAGATCGTGGTACTCAGAGGGAAGTTGTTTCTTGGAAGTGTCTGACGAACTCTTGACGGAGGTGAAGTGAAGACAATTCCGCTGGCAGTATTCTGACCATTGAGTTATTTGACGTTCTGACCAGCAAATGGAGGGGTTATGTCTCTGGGCAGTCCTAGGATAATGGGTGTTTGTGGTGATTGGAAAACGAATAGTCTGATGAGTTCCTTGTGAAGAGCCCCAACACATAATTGCAGTTCTCTGGTGATGGAGTGAACTCGACCGGTGCCCAGCGGTCGGCCATCTAATGCTGCCACTGCCAAATGAGATACACATGGGTCAAGGACAATATTGTGGGACTTGGCAAAGGTAGAATCAATGAAATTTCCAGCAGCACCCGAGTCAATCAAAGCCCTAGTTTCAATGAGGTGTCCATTAAACATTAGTGTGACTGGAAGTTCAAGTACATTGGGAGGGATTTGATTGTCACTCACCGCTGAAGAAGTACGGGATGGACGAGTGGGACAAGTCGCCCTCAGATGCCCTGAGAGTCCACAATACAGACACAGATTCTGACGAACACGCCTCTCTCTCTACTCCACACTGAGATGAGTAAATCCGATCTGCATGGGTTCGGGGCCCGAAGATGACATAGTCATGTCGGTGGCAGTTGAGAGGTGACGCTGCGGACGGCGCGTGTGAATGAGGTTGTCCACTCTGATGGCTAGATTAATGAACTGGTCCAGAGTTTTCCCATCATCCCGACAGGCGAGCTCCGATTGCAGTTCCGAGTTCAGCCCCTTGCGAAAGTGCAATTTTAATGGATCATCCGGCCATCCAGTCTGAGCGGCGAGTGTGCGAAACGAAAGGGCGTAATCAGCTGCTGTGCCTCTTCCCTGCCAAAGCGAAATCAGTTGCTCCCCTACTTCCTTTCCTCCTGCAGGGTGCTCAAAGACCTCCTTAAAGCGCTGGATAAACGCCGAAAAGGTGGGGAAAACTGAATGATCATCCCTCCACACAGCGGTAGCCCACTCCAGGGCTCTTCCCGTTAACAGTGAGCAGACGAAAGCAATACGGCTGTCATCTGTGGGATATAGCAGAGGTTGTTGGTTGACAAATATGGAACATTGTAACAGGAAACCCTTACATTTCGAGGAAGTGCCGTCAAACTTGTCTGGGAACGCCAGGCGAGGGCTGGTAGGTGATGAAGATGCGGTCGCTGTGTGTGGTGGAGCTCGTGGAGGTGGTTGAACTGCAGGTGTATGCAGACGCAGATCCTGTAAAGCCTTTAACATCTCCTCAGACAGTAAGGTAAGGCGATTGAGTTGTTGCTGATGGGTGGCTAAGATTGAGGCTTGAGTAGTTACCTCGGTGGTGAAGTGATAGAACGCCGCTGGATCAATATCTGGCGAAGTCTTCTGTAACGAGGAGGCTTTATCGTTAAGATCCATATGCAGCTTTATTAGATCACCAAACAGGTCAAACAGGCATAAATCACACTCCAGTGTCAGGAACAACGTAGATAAGGCAGAATCATAAACAGTATTCGGGCAAGTAGTCGGGGCAGGCGGCAGGCAGGTAACTAAACAGATTAACACAGCAGAGAAGGTCAGATCGGGCAGGCAGAGTTCGTTCGTTAACGGGTAAACAGTCCAGGTCGGTAACAGGGAATCAATCAGGGAATAAACGCTCGGAATTGTCTGCATGGCAAGAACAAGAATTCGCACTGAGGTGAGTTGGAGAGCATGTTAAATAGACAAGAGTCAATGGGCAACACCTGTGTAGTGAATCAGTCTCAGGTACGGGGTGTATGGGAAATGAAGTCCGAATGGAGTTAAAACTCAGGTGAGGGTTCCCTCTGGTGGCGATCGGAGGGAGCCACAGAGGCTGAATTCGTGACAGAACCAAAGACTTAAACTACTTCAGTCTGTGTGCATTGAATTTATTTAACACACGAGTTTCACAATTTGAGTTGAATTACTGAAATAAATTAACTTTACCATGACATTCTAATTTATTGAGATGCACCTCTACATGGGTGTAGGCTACATGACTTTACAAACATTTGACATATTAAATAAATTTCATTCAGTTACTATTTCAATGTGCAGCAGCTTTTTCCACAGTCTTATGCTCTTTCACATAAAATGTTAACATTAAATGTTCTCTCATCCAAAATGTTGCATTTTTATTAGAGTGAGTAATGAAATTAACATTTTACTTCTACTCAGCCAACAGTGAGAAGGCTCGCAAAATAATGAAGAACAGATGAAGAGGATGGACAAAATGCCAAGTATTAGAAGAGTATTAAAATCCAACTGGAAAAAGAAAAACTGTTGTTTTTGTATTTGTAGGAAATAAAGATGACCAAATAAATTTAACAGCTGTGGTGGTGGTTATGGCATATATCTCAAACTACCCTTCCATCTGGCATCTGTCCATTCCAAACAGTAATCAGCTTCATTTTCAATGGGTTTGTGCTCAGGAAACAACACAAAAATTCTCAGAAAGAGCATGAGAGCGAGGAACACTTTCCTTACCACTCTGCATAAATTGTGTATTGACTCAGTGCATCTCAGTATGGTATGGAAACAGCTCCAGTCAAGACTGCAAAGCCTTGCAGAGAGTTGTGCGCTTAGCTGAGCGCATCTCAGGGTCTGCTCTCCCCTCTCTGCAGGACATCTACCTCAAACGCTGCAGAAGCAGAGCTGTCAAAATCACCAAAGACTCAAATCACCCTGGAAACTGTCTATTCACTCTGCTGCCATCTGGTAAGCGCTTCCGCTGCATGATGGCAAAAACTGAGAGACTGAGGAGGAGTTTCTTCCCCCAGGCCATCAGACTCCTAAACTCAAACTCAGCCTCTTATCATCATCATGACTTCACTTATTAATCACTCACAATCAGTAAGATACTCACACTCATTATTATCTACCTCATACTGACAGTGTCATTTGCACACATCACTTTCTGTGTTTTGGCATCTTATTTTTTCATTTATTTTTTGAAATTGCTGCTACATGTCAACCATGTACAACCTATTTGCACATTCCTCTCTTGTACAGTCATGCCTATCTTAATATTTAAGTCTACAGTATACTGTCATGCACATTATTTTATATTTTGTTCTTTATATCTTTTTCTTTTTTATTCATTTAATTTTATGTATACTTCTTTGTGTTGTTTTTTTCTATAATATTGCACTGTCCATGGAGCAGACCTGACTCACATTTCACTGCTGGTTAATACTCTCTGTATAATCGTGTATGTGACAAATAAACCTTGAACTTGAACTTGCATACAGCGGCCATACTAATGTGCTCTGTATCCCTGATGTTATATAGAAAACTACCATTTAAAAATGGTACCGCTCAAATTAATATGCATGTGGATGTGGCAAAAAAATAAAAAATAATCAAAATAATCCTCTCCTGATGTAAATGTAACTCCCTACGAATTAATGCTGCCTCCTCATCTACAGGATTCTGTATAAAAGGACATGCCGTTTTTGTCATATTCATGATGAAAATATGTGCAATGAATGAATGTAACGATGCATTTTATCTTTTTGTTTCCAATACAAATATCTAAAGATTCTTAAATCAAGATCCATTTTCTGCATAAGAAAAATTACATAAGGTATTTAGTCTTTTAAGTGTATTTTTCTTATTTTGCTAATTTTCTGCCAATAAAAAAAAAAAAAAAAAAAAAAAAAAACTTGTTTCTATTGGCATTAAGATTATTTTACTTGTTTCAAGTAAAATACACTTACAGTTTTTTCCAACTGCTTACACACAAAATCTTTACTTGTCACACAATTTCTGAAACCTGACACTCAAACACCAGAACCACACACCAAATGTTTGCTTTTGAGATGTGTTTGTGATATTTTGAATGCAGTGCTTTATTTTGCAAGAGATGAGGCATTTTGCATTTTGTGTGTGCGATTCTTGTATGTGTGTAAAGTTTAGAAAAGAAAAAAAAAAAAGAGGCAAAGTTTTGAAAATGTGTAAGCAGTAAAAAAAAAAAAAAAAAGTAATCAAGATTCCAAAATACTCAGTAAGAAAAGCATTTTTGCAGCGGGAATGAATGAGGTATTTAAACATCACTTGCTCTTTAAAAAGGGGGAGGAGACTGAAAGGAACTCTGGGTTTAACGAGGAAAACCTGCTCCCGACCAGGGGTGCGTTTCCCAAAAGCATGGTTAGCTAACTATGGTCGTTAGTTCCACTGAACTCTATTGGTAACGACGGAACTTGCGACCATAGTTGTTTTTGGGAAACGCACACCTGGGGCCTGTACCATGATGGTAGATGAACAAATTCAGAATTATAGGATAAGTTTTGAGTTGACAAAACCAAACCACTCCAATCTGGCTTTGTTGGTACCATGAAGCTGATCATCAACTTTCTCTGTCAACTCAGGCTTGATCCTGAGTTCATGGATCACGTGCACATGAATGTGTGACATCAGCGGCGAACAGCCAATCACAACACAGAGCAAGTGTGATTAACTTCTCAAAAACTCTTTTGTTAAAGGTTAAGAGATTAATGAATACGAGGAATTTAAATGCATTTCCACTGAAGTACTTGTCCATGAAAGAGGACAACTAAAGGAAATTATCTTGCTCTATCAGTGCAGTCACAAGTGAAACTTGTGAAGTTAGTTTATATAGTTGATAATATATAGTGATAGAGACTCAAACATGTAAGGTCACATGTAGCCATTTTTAAAGTGTTATCTATTGATTCTTCCACTTATTTATATTTCATATGATCTGAATTAATATTCATTTAAAATTAATGCTTTATAATAATTGTTAAACTAAAAGTGCTTGTGTGTAATGGAGTAATAATAATATAAATAATATAATATATAAAGCCAGATTATTTTGTTGTGTATATATATATTTTTTAAGGTACTTCTTAGTGAGCGTTCATTTGTAGGAAGAGAGACTGGGGGAGTGACTTTTTTGTGTGTCAGACATGTGTCACTTTGCTCACATCTGATTGGTCCAATTTCAGTTTGAGATCTCTAACTCAGAACATAACCTGCCCCGGAGCAGGTTAGCTGTGCAGTGTAAGTCACTATGGCAATGAACGCAGCTAAAAGCCAAGCTATTTTCATGGTACCTAAAACCCAGGATTGGTGCAAACTAAACTGAAACTTACCTGGCTAGCCAGCTAAACCGGCTTCATGGTACAGGCCCCAGGTTAGGTTCACAGAGTAAGTTACCACGGTAACTGACTCTGAGTATAAGCTACCTCTCTTCCAGAAACGGGCTTGAATTAGACTTAGTTCACACTGCAGGTCTTAATGCTCAGATCGGATTTTTTGATAATCAAAATCGCGCTGTTGTTCACATTGTCATTTAAACGTGACTGCCATCAGTCTCATGTGTGAACCGTATACGGGCCTGAAGTGACTCGCATGTGCAGAAGAAGACGTGAAGTCAGACGCAGCGCACTGTGTTTGCGGAAATAAAAATGGATGCTGCTCGTGTGGTGTGTGTTTAGCAATTTTTAAGTTAATGTGCAATCGGAGCCTAAATAACGAAGTGATATTATTGTCTATATATTGTCTGCTATTGTGATTTTAATCTTCCCGCCTCCTCCAGCGCAGAATTGTGACGTCTGTCGCATTTCAATGACATAAAAATCGCATGAAATGTGACATGGCCGTTCAGACTGAAGTCGCATTGCAAAACATCGGATATGTATCCGATTTAGGACCACATATGAAAGTGGCCTGGGCCTGATTTGAAAAAATCGGATTTGTGCTGTTCAGACTGTCATAAGAAAATCAGATATGGGTTACATTTGGGCAAAAAAAATCGGATTTGGGCCACTTTAGCCTGCAGTGTGAACTAAGCCTTACCCTGCTCTGTCGGGTTTGACAAACCTCCCATTCTGAAATGGAAAACCCAGAGTTTCCCTCATTTCAGGGTTAACATACTCAGTTTTCTTTTTACCTCCTTTCTGAATCATGGCCTCAGGTCATATTTCCTTTTCATGTCCAATCATAAATAAATTTGCCAAGGAAACTTTTGAGATGATTAACAAATTTATTGTATATATTATGTACCTTTGTTAGAAAATAAACATTTAATTGGAAGTATTCTGGAAAATGTACGTATTGATTACACTATATGACTAAAAAATAATTATTTTCAATTCTTTATACATCAAGGAAAATTTATCAAGACTCAAACCTCTATTCAAAAATGGAAGTTAATTGGAAGTAAACATTAGTTCTTTAAGATTTATGAAAAATAAGAATGAAAGTTGCAAATAGACTCTTCTCCATGGTTTCATTAGATTGTGTCTAAAGAAAGAAAAGAAAGTTTGTTTATAACATCTTTCTTCAGTCTACAAACTTTCACATTGCCCGTACACATTGAGTCATTATTATGACAAAGTTTCTCATTAATGATGTTTTATTAACAAGGTTCGGGAAGAGCTCAGATAATCAACCAATTCAGCACAGGTGGATCTCGTTTAGCTAATCATCCTAACTAGCAAGACACTTGTATATGTATACAGCCAACTCACCTCTGTCCCACGACAGTTTTCCAGCATCCCTCCACCACAGTGTTGCCAATTTAGCAATTTTGTAGCTAGATTTAGCGACTTCCCCACCCCTTTTGAGACTTTTTTCAAACGTTTACGAACAAATATAGAAACTTCTTGGACAAAACTTCTCTAATTTCATAATCTTGATTTTCATCTTTATATAGATCAGTGAATTTGCCATTACTGACATGACCAATGATATCTTTAGAATCGGTTGCTGGGCGGGGTTTGCTCTTAACTGGTTGTGGTTAGGAAAAGAAAGCTGATATGATCTCTCTCACATGAAGAAGAATGCCTCCAAGGTCAACATCAGCAGTCTGGCGATATTTAACTTTAGAATTATCAAAAAATGAAGTGAAATGCCAAATCTGCGATAAAACGTTAGCATTTAATAAAACAACATCACCAATGATTAAGCACCTTAGGGCTGACCACAAAAAGGAGGTGACAGAGGAGGATCAGGTAACAATTAGCTAATCTGATGCACCATTTTTAGTCAGATATATGGGATAGTTCTCCAAATTTGCTTACTTACCTTCAGGCCATTCAAGATAAAGCAGGTCAAGGAGTACAAAATTAATACCTGTGGCTCCTGGAGGTATTGTTACGGGGAAATCAGATTATTTTTCGCAAACTGATTCATTTATCATTTATTTTGGCTCAAGTCATTTCGAGTCAAAGTGAATGTCGGGCACATGGGCTTTTGATTGAGTAACTTGTAGATCTGTGCTTCTCAAGCCGTGAACTGTTTCAGTTCGATTTGGTGAACTGATTCAACTAGTTCCCCAAAAGAAGCGGTTAAAAAGAAAGATTAATTCATGAATCGGACATCATTCCGGACTGTTTGCCTCAGGCTATGGATTAGGCCTACATGTAATAATGTTGTAACTAATGTTCACTTTCTTGCACAGATGGCCAGCTTTAGTTTCTAAGACCTCAGTATATTGTCAGGAGTCTCAAGCATTAATTTGTGTTCTTTGATAGGCTTTTTTCCTCAAAAACCAGTAGCTGTTGACATGCTTTTTATGAATCACCAAGGACCACGGTTTCAGCTAAAAAAAATGTCTTTACTGCTCTACCAAAGAAAATAGTCAGTTACATCTTGTATGGCCTGTGGGTGAGTAAATTAACAGCAAATTTACATTTTTGGGTGGCCTTAAGCAGATCAATTTGAAGATATAAAAGAAAGATTTAGGTAGCCTTATTAACTCTGTTGGGATTTTATTTTTTCAAAGCTGACTCCTGAATTTTTTTTATATTATTCATATTCTGTGTGGTCAGTTCACAGCAGTGATAGAAATTAATATTTTCCAATAAGTTTAAATTCATTTTTTCCCTTAATGGGCATTTTTACCTTTCTAAAGCATTTTTTTCTAAAAGTGTGTCATTTTTGTGTCAAATTCTTACATTTATCCAGTCAGTTAGAATAATAAGACATTTGGGCTGTTATCAAGCAAATGAAATCAGTATCAACAAAACTCATCTTTGCAATGCAGAGGAAACACAGAAGATGCATCTGAAGTGGCATTTAGATGCTTTTAGACAATGTTGAAGAGCCGGGGGTGAAAACTTGACCACAAGTTAGTCATAATACATTTACATTTACATTTAGTCATTTGGAAGACGCTTTTATCCAAAGCGACTTACAATTGGGGAATACATAAAGCGATTCATCTTGAAGAGGCAATCAGACAGAGGAAGTGCTCGTAACACCAAGTCTCAGTCATTGTTCAAATAAGTACAAGCTAGCAAGGGAAGGAGAGAAAGATAAAGGGAAAGGTTTTTTTTTTTTTTTTTAGAACAAGTTTAGGATGAAGTCAAGTAGTGCCGAAAGAGATGAGTTTTCAGTTGTTGCTTGAAGATTGACAGGGATCCAGCATTCCGGATAGGGGTGGGAAGATTATTCCACCATCCAGGAATGGTGAATGAGAATGTTCTGGAGAGTGATTTTGAGCCTCTCTGTGATGGTACCACAAGGCGTCGCTCACTAGCAGATCTCAGACTTCTGGAGGGGATGTAGATTCGTAATAGTGAGTGGAAGTAGGAGGGTGCTGAGCCTGTGGTCGTTCTGTATGCAAGCATCAGTGTCTTGAACTTGATGCGAGCTGCCATTGGTAGCCAGTGCAATGAGATGAAGAGAGGTGTAACATGGGTTCTTTTGGGCTCATTGAAGACTACAAGTTAGACAAGAAAATAAAAAGAACCGAGCATCTTACACATTGTCCTCGACATCTCCTCACTCACCGCTGACAACACTCAGAATGAAGTTACGTAGGTTGTGGTCAAACCACACCCACCACCGGCCCCTAACACAGCCCTAATGGAGGGACGATCGCATACCATTGCAAAGATAGATTTTAAATGTATGGTAAAAGAATTAAAGAAATGTTTAGAACAAAAAAACATTAGAACAAAATTGTTTTAAATAAATCAAGGTCAATTCTTAATTGATGAAAGCATTCTCCCTGTTTTTAACATTTAAAGTAGACTTTTTCATTTAAAAGTTCATACAAGTTTTCTTCTAAACAAATGCATCTAAGCGACAGGAAAATGGTTCTTTATTTCAGTTTTTTATTTAGTCATTCACACTTAATTCAGTTATTCCTTTAATCGGTCTTTGATTTTTGTCAATCTTAAAGTCCCCTTGTAGTCAAAAATGTTATCCTTTAAAACTCATCTTTGATAATCAAAATAACATATTTAAATGTTTTTTTTTCTTGTGAAAATAATTTTCTCATGCCTTAAAATAGCTTGAATGTAATTCTACACCCTTGCCTCATTTACTATACACGGATCTATGAATATGCAAATTAGCCCCGCCTCCACTCAGTCACACACCAGCCAGCCATGAGCCAGGGCCTCCTGATCTACTAACTGAACTGTAGTAAACATGATACAATGGCAATGGCACGCGGAAATATTGGTTTAATTAAGCCATATGTGCTTGAACCAGAAATAAGCTGGTATGCTCAAGTAAGCAAGGAGACTGACGGCTAACTTCATGATTGTAACATTATCTGTTTGCGCTGGATCGTACACAGATAACGACTGATACACGACTGTTTTTACTAGCGGACAGCTACAGTGGATACTCTAACATTGGTCAAATTTACTTGCTTGACGATGTTGTGTCCTCAAAATTCCTTGAAGACTCAAATACGCAATTTTGTTATTCCAAATACCAAATATTGTAAATTGTACAATAAAGTCTTAATTTTGATTTCAAGAGGTCTTAAATTTGGGTACAGACCAGAATTGCCATACAGCTTAATGTGACGATTAAACTTCAAAAGGCTATGATTTTATTAAATAAACATGAGTGCTGCAAGTTTCAAAGTTCGGTGCTGGGCTGCTTTAGCCTCGTTCAGACTGTCAGCCCAAATCCGATTTTTGTGCAAATCCGATTGAAATCCGATCCTATTTAGATAGTCTGAACGGCAACGAACTACATGAAATCCGATTTAGTCTGGACGGTCAGATCGGATTTAGCGTTGCTTTTTCACGTCCTCACGCCACGTAAAACGTAAACACGTCAGACGTTTTTGCAGAAAACATGCTGAACATCTTTGCAGAAACAAGCTTGTGTCGTTGCGAAGTGCAAGTCAAGCGGGAAAAAACAATATACCGCTAGTACACGCACCTCTTTGTGTTTTGAAAGTAGAGAAAAAAAAAAAAAGGAAAATAGCGGAGACGGCAGCACGGAATAAAGCCACATATTCAAGCTTCCTGCATGTCTGCCGCTGCCTCACAAGACGAAATATAATACTACAGCGCAACCGCGATGGTAAGACATCTGTATTGCAAACTGTATTGCTGTTACTGTTGTTTTTAGCGTAGGCATAACAACGCAACGGCATTACCATAGAAACCAATGCACATTCAGTAAAAACGAAAAAGCGTTTATGGACACACAAATCGGATATGAACAGTTACGATATGCTGTGTGGACAGTCAGTTATTCAAATCAGATTCCATCCGGATATGCACAAAATCGGATTTGGGCTGACAGTCTGAACGAGGCTTCAGTGTTCTGCCGTTACCGGGGAAACCGTTTGAAAGCGCCTCCTGCTGGCAGAGAATTAATGTGCATTTTCAATAAGAAATTGAGACCCATAGGGACCATTACAGTTTCCATTAAAACCAATACAATTCCCATTATAACCAGTAAAACCATTACAAATTTTGTAATGGTTTCTATTGTTTTTTTTCAGCAGGGCAGTAATTGGTTATATTTACGTTTCTAATATATTTTGAGGTGTTGTGTCCTATTTAAATGACTTAATTTTTCCACATTGCTGTACCTGAATCGATATTCACTTTTGCATACAGTTTTGTCCCTCTTTTTATTTACTTCCTAAAGAATGTGATAAAAATGGCCATGTTTTGATTGATGTCCATGTAGAGATTAACAGTGTTCCTAATTTTACCAATATACATTAACGCAAGTGAATAAAAACCACAACAAGAGCTTTCAATTATAAACTCAAGTATATTTACACTCTTACATGTTATGTTTTTTGTTGTCTATGTTAATTCTGCGTATTTACCCAGTGACAAAAGTTATCAACAAGTATGCTTTAGTAAATTAAGTAAGTAAAATATTACAATGGCATACTTTATGAGGAACATATGCAGGACAGTTTTCCAGCCCGGCGCATATGAAGAAAAGGCTGCACAAAACCAGCCAAAATAAAGCAAGTCAAACCAGTGAACCAAACTGCCGAAGTACCGTCTGCTGTCACAATGACTGAGATTCCTGTGATTGCAAACGGGAAATATAGAACAATCATGTTTACAGTACTTATTAGAATGAGATTAAATGCTCTTCTCTTCATGTGGTTTTCCTCATCTCTCTCTCTCCTTCTCTCTCCTGGTCCTGACTGCTTCAGAGCTCTGAGAACAGCCACACAACAAAACAGCTGGATGGAGATGAGCAGTGTAAGCTGCACTGACGAGAACCATGCATGTGCACTAATGTTGCCTGAGGAGAAATTATACATGCAGACTAAACACGAGCCAAGACTAATGATCCATATAGCAGTGCAGCAGATCACTCTATATCTGAGAGGTTTGAACTTCAGAAAGGTTACAGGATGAACCACTGCCAGGTAACGCTCAACACAGATCAGACACTGAAACAGAGGACGACCAGTGAATGTAAACCCTAATAAAAACAAATCTAACAGCTTAAAACATAAAAACCACCTTGACAGTAGAAAGACCAAACTACTGAGACAGATACCAATCTCACAAACAGAGAGATTGAGGTTGAAAAACTCTGATGCAACTCCACTTGCTGTTCCCATGATGATGAGCCATGTAATATAAGCGTGTATAGGAAGACTTAACAAATTGATACTGTACACACAGATTCTTAGATAGTCCATTAGTCCAAACGGATGAGTTGTGGAGTTTGTAGAGGCTTCAGGTGTGGTGAAGTTCACTGTAGAAGTATTCATCTTCTTTGTGTTTGTCTTCTCAGTGTAATGGCTTACAAAATAATCCCAATCTAAGCAGAGGGAAGTGAGAACAAACCAGGTATAATTATTTTTTTTTAAAGGAATGAACAATTTTTCAATTAAATATAAACAACTCAGTTTATATGTACTAGACTAATTAAGCTTGCATTATATTAAGCTTATATTTAAATATCAAACCATATAGGACAAAATCAAATCAACACAGTGGCAATGTTTTTTCTTGTTAACAATAAATTGAATAATAAAAAAGGGTTTGTCACCTGAAGAGTGAATGTCCAGTCTCTCTGGATGTATAGAAATCTCTGTGCTGTAATTTGTAGACTGACTTCACAACAATATATGAGCATGATGCCAAATACTACACGATGCATAAAACACCACATATGCAAAGGCATCAAAAAGATAGATGGTCTCAGTAAAAAAATCAACAGCAAAGGCGGTTTACATTTACCTGGAAAATGTTGATTGGATTGCTTGAGATATTCTTTTTGATTTATATGAAATGTGCAAAATCAGTTCATGTTAAAAAAATAAATAAAATAAAAAAGCTAAAATATGCTATATGGCACTTTTTGTGCCACAATTGTTTTTCTGTCTTGTGTGTTTTAATTCCACCAAATTTCACTGTCTTGTGAAATTTTACACAACTTTTATCAACTGACACTTGAACAGAACTATTTGTAAAGTGAAGTGACTGCCAAGTATGGTAACCCATACTCTGAATTTGACCTCTGCATTTAACCCATCCAAGTTAATGTACACACATTAGGAGCAGTGACTAGTGAACACACACACACTAGAGGTCTTCACTGGTCCAAAAATTCGTACCCGAACCCGAAGAGACCCGTAAATGTGCTGCGCGGAACCGACCCGGACCCGTATTTTATTTGAAAGTGGGACCCGAACCCGTGTAGACCCGAGAAATGCCTTAAATGTACCACCCGGACCCGACGCGGACCCGACCATTATTCGAAAGTTGGACCCGAACCCGGCTGGGAAGACACAGACCCGACTGCACCCGTCCCGATCGGCACATATTGCACAGCAAATGCTATTAAGTCAATAAACATGTTGCGAAAAAAATAAAACTTTTTGCCTTAACTACTGTTAGTAGCCCTCTCCCTGACTGCGATGCATACAATCCTCCTTGCCAATACATTTCCATCCATGTTAGGCTGTTCCTCTCTCTTGCCGACTGAAACAGCTTCTTAATCCACTCCTTATTCCAGCTTTAAAAGTCTACTAGCTGTCACGGAGACGGATGACTAATGCAACTTCGCAGTTTTTTTTTTCATCTCGAGTCAACTTCGACTTTTACGTTTACCCTTTTAAACTACAATAACGATACTTTTTGTTGGTTGTAATAAAGACTCGGAGCAATTATTTTTTTTAGCAAAAAATGCACAGAATTAGAAGTTTGTTACACTTTACTTCATGCGTGTTCAATAACAGGTGCGTCTCTTCAGTTTTGTTTCAGCTTTTTTTTCACATCCCTCATGCAGGAATCCATGATCACCGTCCGCTTGCAGTACTAACATTAACTCCACCCGCGCTCTGCTTCTGGCGGCTGAGGTAACGCGTGTGTTTTTTTTCACCTTATTTCCCGCTCACACTTTTCTCATCCTAATTTTACAAACTGCAAGTTACAAAACACATGCATGCTGCTGACTGACACTGATCACTCGCGGGTGTGGTGTTCTCCGATCGACTCAGGTATGTTAAAAAGACCCGGGAGTCCGGGACCCGAAGTAATAGATTGGGACCCGACCCGGACCCCGACCCAGACACGGCTGACCATTTAAAATATAGACCCGGACCCGTACGGGTCCCGGGTCGGGTCTCGGGTCCTCCGTGAAGACCTCTAACACACACACACACACACACACAGAGAGAGGGAACAGTGGGCAGCCATTTTTTGCTGCGGCACCCAGGGAGCAATTGAGGGTTAGGTGCCCCCCCTCCCAAATTTATTACAATTAGTTTGTATGAAACAAGAAAGTGAGCTGATTGACAGATCAGGATCAGGTATTCCAGAGAGCTGTGTAATAAGAATAAATAAAGGTTCAGTACATCCGCATGACTAATATACCAGAGCACAACATTAATAAATGACTTAATAATATAAAAAAATCTATAATTTTATAATATGCTATAATATCTGCCTTGTATTGATTTCAGTTAAATTGTTACTCAGTAATAGAAAAATAGTCTAATTTGTCTTAATAGCTAAAGCATTAAACTTGCCCTAAAAACACTTGGACATTATCAAATAGACACAGGATTGTTGTTGTTTGAAGGGAAAAACAAGAATTTGAATCAAAAAGTAGTTTTTCACCTGAAGAGTGAATGTCCGGTCTCTCTGGATGTGTATAAATCTCTGTTCTGTGTTTTGTAGACCGACTTCACAGCTGTCACAAGAATATATGTGCATGACTTAATCTGCTACACGTCACATAAAACACCTATATGAAAATGTAAAAACATTGAGGTTCATGCATATAAAAGTAGTAATTTAAACAAAAGACATTATGTTCAATCCAGTCTGTAATTATAAAAAGTACCCAACTGAAAGTACCTTTTTTTCCCAGAACAATGATTTTAGTCTTCCCTAAAAATCTTTATACAACTGACACATAGCCAGTAGGTGCCACTCATTCAACACTGACCCGATATATAAATTCTTAGACATTTAAAAATTATAGAGGGAATAAAAATCCTAAACATCTGTGTTATGATAGGCTGCCAAGCAATAATCTCTGTGGCAACCCTCAATATGCAAAAGATGATACTGGGTCATTGATAGAGTGTTTATGGTTAGCGACCACTTACAACAACTATATATGATAAACACACTCAAAACAGATTTAATCATGCACTGTTGTTGACATGATTGTCTGATCTATACTAACACAAATCTATAAGAAAAAAAAAACCCAGTTCTATTGTCATAGGCATTTTCTAGAAGTCAAGTTGTTTTTGAAAGGTACCAGGTTGACAGAATAAGTACTTTTGAGTAAAAAGTAGGCTAATGCCTGATTAACACATTGAATCTTACAAACATAAAGATTTTTGCCTTCTAGTACAGACAAGGAACTTAGATCATAGCTTTACGTAATTCACTTATTTTCATCACAATATTACAGCACATGTAAAGGCTCACTGTCACTAGCAGCTGACACCATTTACGTAAGAGTTTATTTCTTGTAAATCAGTAGACTACCTGGAAATTATACAAATTCAATGACTATTAATATTTATACCTTTGTAGGACGCTACGTATCTCATCCACTGTGGTTAACGGTAGTGTTTAACTTCTTTGTGCATTTTCATATTTAACTGGACGACGAGAGGGCCAATGATGATTATGCACAGTTTTTACTCCTCCTTTATCTCCTTGTATGGGCGTTGAGCACATCACGCTTTTCAACTGACGGGAAACGAAGTTCGTGCCTTTGTCAAATCATGATGCAGCTACAAATGGCGAAAAATATTGTCACGTTTTTCCTCGGGGTAAAAATATCCTCACATAAAGCCATTTTATCAGAAGACTTTCAAAAGAGGCCATTAAGCATATGGGCTACATTTATGGTACGTTTTAAAATTAATTTGGGGTTTGACAGTGGTCTAACTTAACAGCACAGTAGGTGGGTCAGTCACGCTCAGGCTCAGATGAACTCAAGCATTTTAAAAGATTGAGGTAAATTATGAAAATGACTGATTTTACTGCTTTATAAGCTTATGTAAATGTTGTGTGGTGTCGAGAGAACACTAAATGAAGAACTACACCTTTCTTTTTAACCTTTAACCACACTCGACAATCTCCTTTGCCACCTTCTGACACATCATGTTGATTTTATGGAGAACAGGCACACTTAGGTTTTCCATTCCGGTGCAGATAAAGAACAGGCTGCACAAAACTAGCCAGCACTTAACAAATCAAAGCAGGAGACCAAACTAATTGAATATTCATTTGTGCAAGATTGGTAAATAATGTTGAAATAATAATCGGCACATATAGGATAACCATGTTCACAGTAGTTATTAGAATGAGATGAAACGCTCTTCTCTTCATGTGGTTTTCCTCATTACTCTTTCTTCCTCTTTCTCCTGGTCCTGACTGCATCAGAGCTCTAAGAACAGCCACAAAACAAAACAACTGAATGGAGATGAAGAGGAGGAACTTGCACAGAGAAGGACCACAGATATACAGTTGTGTTTGAGTCTATCGTAAACATGCAGCACAAACAGGAGCTGATATTGATTATCCAGCAGCAGATCACTTTATATCTGAGAAGTTTGTACTTCAGAAAGGTTACAGGATGAACCACTACCAGGTAACGCTCAACACAGATCAGACACTGAAACAGAGGATGGCCAGTGACAGTTAGTCCTGTTAAAAACTGTTTTGATGTTAATAGACTTGAAAACCAATATGTCAGCACAACAATCAAATTATTCAGACAGTTGTCAGTCTCACAAACAGAGAGATTGAGGATGAAGAACTCTGATGCAACTCCACTTCCTGTTCCTGTGACGATGAGCCATAAAACGTTGGAGTGTGTAGGAAGACCAAACAAGAAACCTATGCTGTGCACACAGATTTCCATAATCTGAATTGGCCCAAAGGAAGAAGTTGTGGAGTTTATAGAGTCTGCAGTCGTAGTGGAGTTCACTGTAGAGTTACACATCTTCTCTGTGTTTGTCGCATAAAATATAGTAATGTAATCTATGGAAAAAGAAAAGTGGACATAAATATATTGTCAGTATTTTCAGCATAATACTAAAGCTTTCGAAACACTGCTTCATGAAGCTTTAAAGTTAACAGATTTTTTATATTTTTCGAACCAGTGATTCGTACACAAATGTGATTCACTTGATTTCAGCAAGAAAATCTGTCATGTCATTCTTTCAAAATGTCAACAGTCTATTATGTTTACTCTCAAACCTTCCAATCCCTCCATAAAATAAACTGTTATATATCCCAACACAAAGGAACATTAACAAGTTTTCACCTTTTTTTTTTTTTTTTTTGCGATCAACTTTTTATTGGTGTTATATAATCTGAACATACAAAAATACAAATAAACATAATTTGAATACTTTTTTAACCCATGTAACCCTCCAACATACCCAAGGGCGACCAAACCCTCCATCCCCTTCTCCCAATAATACTTTGAAAATACATATACAGTATCTCACAGAAGTGAGTACACCCCTCACATTTTTGTAAATATTTTATTATATCTTTTCATGTGGCAACACTGAAGAAATTACACTTTGCTACAATGTAAAGTAGTGAGTGTACAGCTTGTATAACAGTGTAAATTTGCTGTCCCCTCAAAATAACTCAACACACAGCCATTAATGTCTAAACCGCTGGCCACAAAAGTGAGTACACCCCTAAGTGAAAATGTCCAAATTGGGCCCAATTAGCCATTAGGTGCGTTCGACTTGAAGCTCGGCTACAGACGGCGATCAACGAGAGTAGCTGCTTGCAGTCAGGGGCGGAGTTGAAAAGGGACACGTCAAGCCGGACACTTTCTGCTCTCGTTAGTGACGCTCACACGGTGTTTGCATACTCTATCACAGATGAAGTGAATAAAATGCAATATTTGTCAAATACACAGACGTTTCAGAAACGTTTTCATGAGCAACAGAAACACTTTTTATATACTGCTTAATACAGCGCCATCTGTTCAAGAATACAGTTCAACGTAAATATATACTATTTAAATACTAATTAAGTGGGGGTTTATGTTTTCATCAGTGTTTTATGATAAACGTGACTCAATATAACATTGCGACTACAGTAAAAAAGCTTTTACTGTTCTAAAAACAGATTTATGAGCAGTATTGGATTTGAAGATGTTAGAAACACACGTCATTGTTGTCATGTGGTGAATTTGGCCAATCGTGAAACAGCTGTGTCGTCATCAGCGCTCCTGCAGCCTCTCTGGAGAAACTGCGGCGGCTGAGTGAGCCGGCTGCTCTCCAAACGCTATCGCGGTACTTTGATGCCACACGTGACAGTGACGTGGCGTCTGCGCCGGTTCAAGTCGGACACATTTTCTAACCAGCATGCACTTCTTCAAGTCAGCCGCCGATCGGTTTTCATGGCGCTGCATGAAGTCGAACGCACCTAATTTCTCTCCCCGGTGTCATGTTACTTGTTAGTGTTACATGGTCTCAGGTGTGAATGGGGAGCAGGTGTGTTAAATTTGGTGTTATCACTCTCACTCTCTCATACTGGTCACTGGAAGTTCAACATGGCACCTCATGGCAAAAAACTCTGAGGATCTGAAAAAAAAGAATTGTTGCTCTACATAAAGATGGCGTAGGCTATAAGAGGATTGCCAAGACCCTGAAACTGAGCTGCAGCACGGTGGCCAAGACCATACAGCGGTTTAAC
Source organism: Schizothorax lantsangensis (assembly GCA_027422415.1). Taxonomy (NCBI): domain Eukaryota; kingdom Metazoa; phylum Chordata; class Actinopteri; order Cypriniformes; family Cyprinidae; genus Schizothorax; species Schizothorax lantsangensis. The sequence continues at coordinate 34,555,255 of CM049843.1, read as the reverse complement.
AGGACAGGTTCCACTCAGAACAGGCCTCGCCATGGTCGACCACAGAAGTTGAGTGCACGTGCTCAGCATCATATCCAGAGGTTGTGTTTGGAAAATAGACGTATGAGTGCTGCCAGCATTGCTGCAGAGGTTGAAGGGGTGGGGGGTCAGCCTGTCAGTGCTCAGACCATACGCCGCACACTGCATCAAATTGGTCTGCATGGCTGTTGTCCCAGAAGGAAGCCTGTTCTAAAGATGATGCACAAGAAAGGCCGCAAACAGTTTGCTGAAGACAAGCAGACTAAGGACATGGATTACTGGAACCATGTCCTGTGGTCTGATGAGACCAAGATAAACTTATTTGGTTCAGATGGTGTCAAGCGTGTGTGGCGGCAACCAGGTGAGGAGTACAAAGACAAGTGTGTCTTGCCTACAGTCAAGCATGGTGGTGGGAGTGTCATGGTCTGGGGCTGCATGAGTGCTGCCGGCACTGGGGAGCTACAGTTCATTGAGGGAACCATGAATGCCAACATGTACTGTGACATATACCCCCTTTCCACCAGCAGGAACCAGGTGCTAGTTCAGAGCCAGTGCTGCTGCCAGTTCTTAGTTGGTTCGACTGGTGAGCCCTTTAAGAACCAGTTGCTTGTCCACAGGCTAGAGAGCCAATACAGAGCCAGGACTTACGTCACTGAATATGTTTCATGTTTCGTTTCACTAGCGCGGCTGCGCCAAACACAACAGACTTGTTCGAGGTGCATCGCGCCACGCAGATCGATCGGCACACAACACACTAAAGCATAAAGAGCCGTCAGCTTTCCAGTCGCTCCCGCAGCACCCCGATGCCTTGCACTGAACGGTCCGCGTAGCGCCGATCCATCCCGAACAAGCCTAAACAAACTATCAACAATGGTGGACGTTGTGTTATTGACGTTCATGGCTTTGCGAATCTACAACGGCATCCAAACACGGCGAATCCAACGTGTCCGTGTTTAGCTGCTATTTCAAATATGGCGGTCCAAAGTTTCTGTTCGTCTTGTTGTTCACGGTAACTCCGCCCCCAGCCCCTGACGCAAGCGGTTCTTCCTTCTAGCCCAGCAATGTTTTGGTGCTACTTACGAACCGCTTTTGCTGGTTCGGAGCTGGTGCTTTGGGTGTCGAAAAACCGGTTTGAAACTAGGCTCTGGCTCTGAACCAGCACTGGAACTGCCTTGGTGGAAAAGGGGTAATACTGAAGCAGAGCATGATCCCCTCCCTTCGGAGACTGGGCCGCAGGGCAGTATTCCAACATGATAACGACCCCAAACACACCTCCAAGACAACCACTGCCTTGCTAAAGAAGCTGAGGGTAAAGGTGATGGACTGGCCAAGCATGTCTCCATACCTAAACCCTATTGAGCATCTGTGGGGCATCCTCAAATGGAAGGTGGAGGAGCGCAAGGTGATGTTGTCATGGAGGAGGTCTCCAGTGGCAACCTGTGAAGCTCTGGTGAACTCCATGCCCAAGAGGGTTAAGGCAGTACTGGAAAATAATGGTGGCCACACAAAATATTGACATTTTGGGCCCAATTTGGACATTTTCACTTAGGGGTGTACTCACTTTTGTGGCCAAAGGTTTAGACATTAATGGCTGTGTGTTGAGTTATTTTGAGTGGACAGCAAATTTACACTGTTATACAAGCTGTACACTCACTACTTTACATTGTAGCAAAGTGTCATTTCTTCAGTGTTGTCACATGAAAAGATATAATAAAATATTTACAAAAATGTGAGGGGTGTACTCACTTCTGTGAGATACTGCATACATATACATACATCTCAAAATAGTGCAAAACAGAAACCAAATACAGTAACTCAGAGCATAAAATTAGAAACATTGAGACATAGGTCTTACAGCCGTTCTTTGATTCTTGAGATTGCATCTATCCATACCGAGATCCATACAGCACCATGTAATCTTGCTCCAAATTTGCAATGTCCAGAAACGATTGCATCCAGTGAGTCCATGTTAGAGAGTGTGGAGGTTTCCAGCGCAAGGCGAGCATTTTTTTAGCAGCCGTAAGTCCACAGAAAAACTACTTCTGTGTTAGAGAGAAAGTGCAAAGGGAATCATCTGTTAGAAGCAAAAGTCTCGGGCAACAAGCTACCTCCAAGTCCGAAATGTCCTTCAAAGTCGCAGAAACCTCTATCCAAAAATTGTTGACTTCAGGGCAGTCCCAGTCTCTTTTTGCAAAAACAAGCAGTTATTACTACTACATTGACTAAACAAATGTTTTTAATTTGTCCTGCTACTGGTGTCTTTATTAAATGCATTTTCCCTCAATTTTACCTATTAATTATAACCATACAACATTAATTGAAAGCCATTATTTTTAACATTTAATAGGCTCTGAAATCTATAACAATATATTTAAGTGATTTTAAAACAATCTTCACATAAACTATAAATTGTATGTGCATAAACTATACAGATTAATCTCTATTCAAGCTACAAAAGTTAATCAGCCTCTGTAACAGTCCAATGGTTTCTCTTTTACTTTTGTTCTGTGATTTAGGCTACATCAGTGACAGACTTCAGCAGGTTTCACTTTTAAAATCAGCGCTGTCTCTTTAAAACCTGATGCACATGACGCGGATCTGACACACATACGATTTTCTCCCAACTCTTTACGGTCATTTAAGACTCTATAACTCATTTAAGACTACGTTTACGAGGTAACCGCACATTTTGACAATTGTGTGTGAGCGCTACTGGTGTGCTGTCTGAAAAAAAGCGGCTCAGCCGAACGAAAAAGCTTTTCTAAGTAGGCTATGTGTCGACTGTCGGGTTATGAAGAATAAAGAAGTGAAAAGTTAATCTACCTAAATTAAGCAGCAAAATCTTCCCAGGTAAAAGTTATTAGAACCGTGTCTAGGGACAAGCTGGCCATCAAACTGCTCTGACCTTATCAGCCCGTTTGTATCCTATTATTTGATTCGCTCTTGACGCTTATGACAGAACAGCTAATCACGATGATCTTGTCTTCGGAAAAGATTGTTTTATTTGCTTTTGTCAGGAACAGTTAATCTCTTTAAAAACTGGCTGTTGATTTCACTACATTGCACTGTTATATTTCGTAAAAGTAGTACCTGCCAACTTTTGAGGTTGTACTTTGTATATTAATGATATTTCGATATATAGATATAATTGTCATTTATATTGGCTTTGAGTAATGACGACTGTAATTACTCCAATTCATACAGGTTGCAGTTAGATGGCTCCAGTTAGTGCAGCTGAAAGACGAAGGCAACACCGGGCATGACTAAATGCAGACCTCGAGAGAAAGGAGAAACATCTTCAGAAAGAAAGGGAGAGATGGAGGCAAAGAAAGGAAAGATGGAAAAGTATTCACGAGTTGAATGAGCGAGACCAAAGGCATAGGCGCAAATAATGGAGAGAGCAACAGAGAAAATCTAGGCTTATGAGAAAGGCCGCAGTTCCAGGGCTAGTTCCAGGGTCTGGGCCTTCAAGGTCAGAAAGGGCTACCATCACAGTACCACTTCATATTATAGCTTGGTAATAACAGGGTGATACCATGGTAATATCTACATTATTACAAATGGTATGCAATTTCCATTATGTAATTTCCAAAGTATTATTGTAGATATTACCATAGTATTACCCTGTTATTACTGAGCCATAATATGATGTGATATATATATATATATATATATATAAAAGAAATGCAGGCTACAGAAATGTGCCCAAAGTACACTTGGCTTCACCCGAAGGCGATGGAAGTCAGTAGGAGGGAATCCATACTCTTTCTCAAGAAAGAAATGTGTCCGCATGGAAGAGGCATTCAAAAACAATGTAAGAGCCTTTTACACCAGAGACGACTTGAGCCGTGTGACAACGGGGAAAAAGCAGACCATAACACAAGCCAAGGTCAGGATGCAAAAGAGGTGGACACCCTCAAGAACCTGCAGAAAAAAATACTTGGCAGAGAATCCAAGGAAATCAGTTTCCTATTCTCTGTTTTGCAGACTTCGGCCCTTCTGGGTTGTGCACCCAACACTTTCTTATAGGGAAACATGCTTGTGTAAATTGCATGAGAACTTGGGCTTTGCTCAACACCCCTGAACCGGAAACGTTGATGGCAGAAATCTGTTGTGACCAAACTAACAAAGAATGCATGTACAATGACTGTGGGAACTGCAAAGAGAAGGAGTTCACCTTGCTCAGGGAGTATGAAGGCTCTACCCAGGTGGCATACATGGAGTGGGTCACAGAGGACACAAAAGGACAAACAAAGGACAATATTGAAACAACCTTCAAGAAGACAGTCAAAAAGAAGGTTGAGACCACGCTAGATGACCTCATCGAGCTCTTCAACAACATGCTTGTGAAATTCAAACGCCATGCATTCAACATCCGACAACAGTACAGATACAGCAGGGAACTAAAGAGGAACGAATGTATCATACATGTGGACTTCTCTGAAAATTATATATATAAATATGAATCTGAGATCCAGTCAGCACACTTTGGAGCCTCCCATGAGCAAGCAACGCTGCACACTGAAGTTTTATATGTAGGACCAGATGCTGAGCCAGTTTGCTTCAGCACCATCTCGCCATCACGACTGAAGGGGCCCCCAGCCATGTGGGAACATCTAAGCCCCATTTTGTCCTATGTCAAGAACGTCTTCCCTGCTGTCACAGTGGTCCATTTCCTCAGCGATGGACCTTGCACGCAGTATCGCCAGAAGGGGAACTTCTACCTCTTCACCTTCCTCCTCCACAAAAAGGGATTCCAAGCTGGTACGTGGAATTTCTTTGAGGCCAGCCAAGCCTTTACGCCCATCTGGCGTAAAGGGGCGCCAGATGGGGTTGGAGGTGTTATGAAGAGGAGTGCAGATCAGTTGGTGAGCCATGGCCTCGATATCCACAATGCAATGGATCTGTTCGAGGACTTGGTGCACACAGGCACCACTCTTAAACTGTTCTACGTAAGCGAAGAGTCCACTGACGTGGCAATGAAGGACATGCCAGACAACATCCCCCAAGTCCCATCAACAATGAGAATACACTAGGTTGTCACTACATCTCCTGGGCATATGTTGTATTGGGAAGTGAGCTGCATGTGCACTGTAGACAAGATTCTACAGTGCACATGCTATAACACAAAGGCATTCAGCTTCAACACAACAAAGCACCCCAATGACAGAAGAGATCAAATGGGGTCCAGAAGTCATTCAAAAATGGTGCGTCATAAAATATGACAGAGACATCTACCCAGGCATCATCACCACCATTGATGAGGTTCAGGTGTAAGAGAGATGCATGCGCCGTGTGGGAGTGAACCGATTCTTCTGGCCCACCAGAGAAGACATGATCTGGTATTTATTTTTAATTATTTATTTATTTATTTAGTCATTTAGCAGACGCTTTTGTCCAAAGCGACTTACAAATGAGGGCAATAGAAGCAGTCAAAACCAACAAAAGAGCAACAACATGCAAGTGATATGACAAGTCTTGGTTAGCCTAACGCAGTATACGTAGCAAGGTATTTTTTTTTTTTAAAGAAAACAAGTAGATCGAATATAGAAAAAAGCTAGTGTTAGTTTTTCAAGAAAAGCTAGCAGAATAAATATGCAGTTGATAGAGGGTCAAGCGTGTGTGTTCAATGATGTCATTTGTTTCATTCCACTTCCTCAGCCTGTAACCACCCGTCACCATGAGATCCAAAAAGATATTTGGGCAAAGCTTGTGGAGTATAAGGATTAGAAAATAGTTATCTTGAATTTCATTGTTCTGGTTATTACACCCACATGCACGTAGCACAAGACTCCTGTCTGTTTGTGCCATTCTAGTTGGTAATTCTTATTGTTAAATTAATTTTACCATAGTAGTACCATTACAATTTTGTTTTCACTCCTGTCTGTGTTTGTGCCGTTGTGCCATTCTAGTTGTTTATTGTTATTGTATCTGGCCATGTTATTGTTAAATGGAATTTTAATTCATTGTTAAATGAAATATATTTTACAAATGTTAAAATTAGTTTACTGAATTAAGCTCCGTCAAGTTATTTCTTTATCGTCTATTTTATTTCTTAAAATCAATTTTATAAACCATAATTTTTCGTTTCTATAACGTGTGAAGATATCCGCTATCGCATTCTACAACAAAAACAATCAGAGCGCCTTGTTATCACTAGTTTTATTTTGATTTCCCGAGTCCGCTATTAGCTTATAGCCTGTTAGCACCGTCAGCGCGGCGGCCGCTAGGCTCGCTAACACAGCTAATACCCTATTCACACACATTACCATTGTTTCACTGCTACTTACTTTAATGGCGGATTTGTGTCTACCTTTGAGTGCAGGTGAGGATGCGTTCGAGCTGCATTCGGTGCAGCTGGAGCTGGAGGCCGTGGAGAGTCAGATCAACGAGCTGCTGGAGAGACAGGCCCAGCTGAGAGAGCGGCAAATTGCGCTGGAAACATCCCGGGCTGACGCTCACAGGTCCGGGGTAAGTATACAGCATGCTGCTGACACTCCCACCACCTCTACTCCGTGTGTTTCTCTGCACAGGCCCCGTGCACCCAGGACGTGATCTTCTCAGATGTCCTTCACTCCGGCGCCGGGACACCACGGACCCTGGGTGCAACAGCAGCGGAAGAAGCGAGCCAGACCTCGGGCTACAACATCTCCCCCTCCGCCGCTTCCGGTCTTCGAGATCTCCACCCGAAACCGCTTCGCCCCCCTCCACGAGACGGAACGTGATGCTGTGATCGTCGGAGACTCCATCGTCCGGCACGTCCGTGCTACGTTAGCTGAAGGTAAAGTGCACATACACTGTTTCCCTGGTGCTCGTGTTGTCGATGTTTCTGCACAGATACCCGCGATCCTGAAGGATGACGAGAGCGTTGGAGCGGTCATGCTGCACGCGGGCATGAACGACACCAAGCTGCGGCAGACGGAGACACTGAAGAGGGACTACAGGAGCCTGATCGAGACGGTACGCAGCCCGCGACGACAATCATCGTGTCAGGACCACTTCCCACGTACCGACGAGGACACGAAAGGTTCAGTAGACTGTTTGCTTTAAACGAATGGTTATTGTCATGGTGTAAAGAACAGAAACTGCTCTTTGTTAATAATTGGAATCTTTTCTGGGAGCGTCCTAGGCTTTTCCGTGCTGATGGCCTGCACCCCAGCAGAGTCGGAGCGGAACTCCTGTCGGACAACATCTCCAGGACACTACGCTCCATCTGACTAGTAAGCCAATTCTCAAATAACTGCTATGATGACTTTTGTTCTACCCACTTAAATGATAGAAGTACTTGCGTTGTCCAATCTATACATACTGTGTCTGTTCCCCGAATAGTGAGGTCAAAATATAAATTTAATGCAGGATCTAGAAAAAATCTGATCGTGATTAAACCAGAAAAATGCAAAATAAATGAACAAAGACAATTTTTAAAGCTTGGGCTCCTAAACATTAGATCACTCACACCCAAAGCAGTAATTGTAAATGAAATGATCACAGATAATAGTTTTGATGTACTCTGTTTGACTGAATCCTGGCTTAAACCAAATGATTATATTGCTCTAAATGAGTCTACTCCACCAAGCTACTGTTATAAGCATGAGCCCTGTCAGACTGGTCGTGGCGGCGGTGTCGCAACAATATATAGTGATATTCTCAATGTTACTCAGAAAACAGGATACAGGTTTAACTCATTCGAAATACTTCTGCTTAATGTTACACTGTCAGATATGCCAAAGAAATCTGTCCTATCTCTTGCTCTGGCTACTGTGTATAGACCGCCAGGGCCATATACAGATTTCCTAAAAGAATTAGCAGATTTCCTCTCAGACCTATTGGTTAATGCTGATAAAGCGCTAATTGTCGGAGATTTTAACATTCACGTTGATAATCCAAATGATGCGTTAGGACTTGCGTTTACTGACCTAATAAACTCTTTTGGAGTCAAGCAAAACGTCACCGGGCCCACTCATCGTTATAATCACTCGCTAGATTTAATTATATCGCATGGAATTGATCTTACTGATATAGATATCGTACCTCAAAGTGATGATGTTACTGACCATTTCCTTATATCGTGCATGCTGCGTATTACTAATATTAACTGTAGGGCCCCACATTATCGTCTGGGCAGAACTATTGTTCCAGCCACTAAAGGCAGATTCACAAATAACCTGCCTGATTTATCTCAGCTGCTATGTGTACCCATAAATACAAATGAACTAGACAAAATGACTAGCAACATGGGCACTATCCTCTCTAATACGTTATAAACTGTTGCCCCCATCAAATTAAAAAAGGTTAGAGAAAAATGTGCTGCGCCATGGTACAGGCTCTAAAAGCTGCCAGGACCGAGCATATCCGCAAACTCATAGATAATAACCAAAATAATCCAAGGTTTTTATTTAGCACAGTGGCTAGATCAGGGGTCACCAAGTTCGGTCCTGGAGGGCCGGTGTCCTGCAGAGTTTAGCTCCAACCCTAATCAAACACACCTGAAGCAGCTAATCAAGGTCTTAACAGGTATACTTGAAACTTCCAGGCAGGTGTGTTGAGGCAAGTTGGAGCTAAACTCTGCAGGACACCGGCCCTCCAGGATCAAGTTTGATGACCCCTGGGCTAGATTAACAAATAACCAAACGTCACCCAATCTAAATATTCCCTCACAGTTTAATAGTAATGACTTTATGAATTTCTTCACTGATAAAATAGATAACATCAGAAATACAATAACTAATGTAGATTCTACGGCGTCTAGTAATTCAGCTTCATTCATCGCATCCAAAGAAAAACTGCTGTGCTTTACAACTATAGGACAGGAAGAGCTAATTAAACTTATCACCGCATCTAAACCAACAACATGTCTATTAGATCCTGTACCCATTAAATTACTGAAAGAGTTACCTGTAGCAGAAGAACCGCTTCTCAATATTATTAACTCATCGTTATCTTTAGGTCACGTCCCAAAACCATTCAAGCTGGCAGTTATTAAGCCTCTTATTAAGAAGCCACAACTAGATCCTAGTGAACTGGCAAATTACAGACCCATCTCAAATCTTCCGTTTATGTCTAAAATTTCATTCTTGCAAAAAAATGATCTCTGTGAAGATTTTCAGTCAGGTTTCAGGTCCCGCCATAGCACAGAAACTGCACTTGTTAAGATTACAAATGACTTGCTTCTTGCGTCAGACCAAGGCTGCATCTCATCGCTAGTTTTACTTGATCTTAGTGCTGCGTTCGACACTATAGATCATGACATACTCGTAGATCGATTACAAAACTATACGGGTATTCAAGGGCAGGCTTTAAGATGGTTTAGATCCTACCTGTCCGATCGCTACCACTTTGTTTATTTAAACGGGGAGTCATCTCAATTATCACCAGTAAAGTATGGAGTACCACAAGGATCTGTCCTAGGTCCTATGCTATTTTCAATATACATGTTGCCCCTTGGTAATATTATTAGAAAATACGGGATTAGTTTCCATTGCTATGCTGATGATACACTATATATCTCAACAAGACCAGATGAAACTTCTAAATTATCTAAGTTAACTGAGTGTGTTAAAAATGTAAAAGATTGGATGACCAATAATTGCCTCTACAGTCAAAAATCGGGGTGTTATATTTTTACAGCAACTTGTCTTTTGAAAAACATATTTCCAATGTTACAAAAACAGCATTCTTCCATCTTAGAAACATTGCCAAGCTACGGAACATGTTACCTGTTTCTGATGCAGAAAAGCTAGTTCATGCATTCATGACCTCTAGACTGGACTATTGTAATGCACTGCTAGGTAGTTGTCCTGCATCTTCAATTAACAAGCTACAGGTAGTCAAAAATGCAGTGGCTAGAGTCCTCACCAGGTCAAGAAAATATGATCATATTACCCCAATTTTACAGTCTCTGCACTGGCTACCTATTAAGTTCCGTATCAGTTACAAAATATTATTACTTGCCTATAAGTGTCACGGTTCATGGATCCATGTGCTCATTCTGTGTGTGTGTGTGTGTGTGTGTGGTGTGTGGGTCCGCTCGTTGGGCTTGTCAGCGTTGCCTAGTTACTACGCACCTGACAAGGTAATCAGAGCGGCCACAGGTGTAGCTCGTCTACACTGCCTATGGCTGGCGTTTCTGTGTGTGTGTGTTGTCAGATCGTTGTTGCTCATGTCCTGGCTTGCTCTCTGTCGGTCCTCCTAGTTCCTGAGTCCAGTTTTCGCCCGCTTGCTGTCCTTGATTTCCTGGAGGGTGAGAACTGATCGGAGTACTATTTCTGCCTGTGCTGGAGACTCTTCACTGCCGGATTTCTGCTCCTTTTCTGTGGCTGTTGTGGAGTTGTCTAATAAAGACTTATTATTCACTCGCAATTGGATCTTGAGTTTCTGTTTCATGACAATAAGGCCCTAAATGGTTTAGCTCCTTTGTACCTAACTAGTCTTCTATCTCGCTACAATCCATCACGCTCCCTACGGTCGCAAAACACTGGACACTTGGTAGTACCTAGAATAGCGAAGTCCACTAAAGGAGGTAGAGCTTTTTCATATTTGGCTCCCAAACTCTGGAATAGCCTTCCTGATAACGTTCGGGGTTCAGACACACTCTCTCTGTTTAAATCTAGCTTAAAGACACATCTCTTTAGCCAAGCATTCACATAATGCATTCATATAATGCATCTCATAATCTTGTACTGCAGTTATATCTGATCAAACGCACATTATTATTCTTTAGCCTGGGTTGAACAAATAATTTTTGCTTGGATGGAACAACAGCTACGCTAATTATGTCTCTTTGTTTCTCTGTTTCTGCCACGGGATTAACATCCCGTGGTAACTAGGAATTACACAAGCTTCAGTCTGGAACCAGCCCTTAAATGATCTGAGATGACCAAACACCTGAGAAGAGATGATGCCAACCCCTCAGAGGACCTCAGAGGATGCCAACCTCTGATCCCCCAACAACATGCAGAATTAACAAATTTTGCCATAAGTTAATATATTAAGTTTCTACAATGTATAAATATATTGTAGAAACTTAATTTCCTGTAAAGCGCTTTGCAACAATTGTATCGTAAAAAGCGCTATACAAATAAACTTGAATTGAATACTTCCTGGTTCTAGTAAGAACTCTAGCTGCTGCATTTTGAACCATCTGTAGTTTGTTTATTAAGCGTGCAGAACAACCACCCAATAAAGCATTACAATAATCTAACCTTGAGGTCATAAACGCATTAATTAATATTTCTGCATTTGACATTGAGAGCATAGGTCTCAGTTTAGATATATTTTTAAGATGAAAAAATGCTGTTTTACTAATGCTAGAAACGTGGCTGTCAAAGGAGAGATTGCTATCAAATAGCACATCTAGGTTCCTGACTGATGACAAAGAATCGACAGAGCAGCCATCAAGTGTAAGTCAGTGTTCTAGGTTATTACTTGTGGGGGTTTTAGGTCCGATAATTAACACCTCTGTTTTTTCAGAATTTAGCAGTAAGAAATTACTCGTCATCCAGTTTTTTATATCGACTATGCATTCCATAAGTTTCTCAATTTGGTGTGTTTCACCGGGCCGTGAAGAAATATAGAGCTGAGTATCATCAGCATAACAGTGAAAGCTAACCCCGTGTTTCCTAATGATATTTCCCAAGGGTAACATATAAAGCGTGAAAAGTAACGGCCATAGTACTGAGCCTTGAGGTACTCCATACTGCACTTGTGATCGATATGAGACCTCTTCATTCACTGCTACGAATTGATGGCGGTCAGATAAGTACGATTTGAACCATGCTAATGCACTTCCACTAATTCCAACAAAGTTTTCTAGTCTATTCAAAAGAATGTTGTGATCGATAGTGTCGAACGCAGCGCTAAGATCCAGTAGCACTAATAGAGAGATACAACCACGATCAGATGATAAGAGCAGGTCATTTGTCACTCTAATAAGAGCAGTCTCAGTACTATGATACGGTCTAAATCCTGACTGGAAATCCTCACAGATATCATTTTTCTCTAAGAAGGAATATAATTGTGAGGATACAACCTTTTCTAGTATCTTTGACAGAAAAGGGAGATTCGAGATCGGTCTGTAATTAACTAGATCTTTGGGGTCAAGTTGTGGTTTTTTAATGAGAGGCTTAATAACAGCCAATTTAAAGTTTTTGGGGACATATCCTAATGACAATGACGAATTAATAATAGCACCTCTTTTAGTAGTTTAGATGGAATAGGGTCTAACATACATGTTGTTGGTTTAGATGATTTAACAAGTTTATACAATTCTTCCTCTCCTATAGTAGAGAATGAGTGGAATTGTTCCTCAGGGGATCTATAGTGCACTATTTGATGTGATACTGTAGCTGACGGCTGCATGGTTACAATTTGATCTCTAATAGTATTAATTTTGGAAGTAAAATAGTTCATAAAGTCATTTCTGTGCTGTTGGGAAATGTCAACACCTGTTGATGCTTTATTTTTTGTTAATTTTGCCACTGTATTGAATAAATACCTGGGGTTATGTTTGTTTTCTTCTAAAAGAGACGAAAAGTAATCAGATCTAGCAGTTTTTAAAGCTTTTCTGTAGGATAGGGTACTTTCCCGCCAAGCAATACGAAATACCTCTAGTTTTGTTTTCCTCCAGCTGCGCTCCATTTTCCGGGCTGCTCTCTTTAGGGTGCGAGTGTGCTCATTATACCACAGTGTTGGACTCTTTTCCTTAATCTTCCTTAAGCATAAAGGAGCAGCCGTATCTAAAGTGCTAGAAAAGAGAGAGTCCATAGTTTCTGTTACATCATCAAGTTGTTCTGAGCTGTTGGATATGCTGAGGAATTGAAATAAATCAGGAAGATTACTTACAAAGCAGTCTTTTGTGGTAGAAGTGATGGTTCTACCATATTTGTAAGAAGGAGTTGAATTTACAGCTTTAAGTATATGGAGTTTACACAAGACTAGATAATGATCTGATATATCATCGCTTTGCTGCAGAATTTCAACACCATTAACATCAATTCCATGTGACACTATTAAATCTAGATTATGATTTCGACTATGAGTAGGTCCTGAAACGTGTTGTCTAACCCCAATAGAGTACAGAATGTCTATGAATGCTGATCCTAATGCATCTTTTTCATTATCAACGTGGATATTAAAATCACCCACAATTAAGACTTTATCTGCAGCCAGCAATAACTCTGATAGAAAATCAGCAAATTCTTTAATAAAGTCTGTATGGTGCCCTGGTGGCCTGTATACAGTAGCCAGTACAAACATCACGGGGGATTTATCATTAATACTTTTTTCTCTAGATAATGTTATATGAAGCACCATTACTTCAAATGAGTTATACGTAAAGCCTGTCTTCTGAGAAATACTGAGAATATTGTTATAAATTGTAGCAAAACCTCCCCCTTTGCCTTTTGGACGCGGCTCATTTTTGTAACAGTAATCTTGGGGGGTAGACTCGTTTAAAATAATGTATTCATCTGGTTTTAGCCATGTTTCTGTCAAACAGAGCAAATCTAGGTTATGATCATTAATCAAATAATTTACAAAAAGTGCTTTTGTAGAAAGGGACCTGATATTCAGTAAGCCAAGTTTTATCAATTGTTTCTGTGTATTGTAAACATTTTTTATTTGTTGAACATCAAATAAATGGTTACTCATAAATTGGTTTTGACGTTTTCTGTATTTTCTAGTTTGGGGAACAGACACAGTCTCTATAGTGTGATATCTAGGTGAAGGAGTCTCTATGTGCTGAGAATTAACTGACTTCTGTGACGTGAGGCGGCTAGCAGACGGTCGGTTTAGCCAGTCTGTCTGCTTCCTGACCTGGGCCCCAGTAAGTCAAGTATGAACTCTAAGACTATGTGCCATATTTCTAGAGAGAAGAGCGGCACCACCCCAGGAGGGATGAAGATGCCAAGTGAAGAACATAATATAGTGCAGCAGAGAATTAAAGTGAATAAGTTAAAATACCACCCAGGAGAGCTGTCAAGGGATAGCTAGCTTTTTTTAGCCCCACAAAATCTTTAAATTGTCAGAAACCATTTTAAACAACTTAGCTAACCAAGTTAGATTAAAAAGAACAAACCTGCTATAAAGTGATCACTGCACAAGCGAAATCCATTGCTTGATGGCTCCCATCGCTCTATTTTGTTGTGTTGGTTAGCACGTTTTATTGCAGTGAACCATTTTAGTCGCCTATCGGGATCTTTTGGAATACGCTAAAATTATTTCCCCTTTGCTTTCCCCTGCCTGTTCTGACATCCTGGCACACAGCAGCTGTCCACCATGTTACAATAAGTCAGTTTTGTACGGTCTAAAACAGTTTTAAATTATTGTTTGACCACTGTCGATACCTATGCTAAGTTACGGCCGCTCTAGCACGCTCCTGATTACCTGCCAAAATGGAGGTGTTTAGATTGAGTGACGTCAACTGCCGGAGCTCTATAGCAAGTAAAGCCAATAAACAAAAGTGTATCAACATACTCCTTTACCATAATGGTACCAAATCCTATGATTGTACAGGTACATCTCAAAAAATTTGAATATCATGAAAAAGTTCATTTTTTCTAGTAACTTATTTCAAAAAGTGAAACTTTCATATATTTTAGATTCATTACATGTAAAGTAAAACATTTCAAAAGTTTTTTTCATTTTAATTTGGATGATTAGAGCTTACAGCTCATGAAAGTCAAAAATAAGTTTCTTAAAATATTAGAATATTTACATTTGAGTTTCAATTAATGACCATCCCTACAGTATAAATTCCGGGTATCTCTTGTTCTTTGAAACCACAATAATGGGGAAGACTTCTGACTTGGCAATGATCCAGAAGATGAACATTGACACCCTCCACAAAGAGGGTAAGTCACAGAGGGTCATTACTGAAAGGTGTGGCTGTTTACAGAGTGCTGTATCAAAGCATATTAAATGCAAAGTTGACTGGAAGGAAGAATTTGGGTAGGAAAAGGTGCACAAGCAACAGGGATGACCGCAAGCTTGAGAATACAGTCAAGCAAAGCTGATTCAAACACTTGGGAGATCTTCACAAGGAGTGGAATGAAGCTGGAGTCAGTGCATCAAGAGTCGCCACGCTCAGACGTCTTCAGGAAAAGGGCTACCAAGCCACTTCTGAACCAGAGACAACGTCAGAAGCATCTTACCTGGGCTGTGGAGAAAAAGAACTGGACTGTTGCTCAGTGGTCCAAAGTCCTCTTTTCAGATGAAAGTAAATTTTGCATTTCATTTGGAAATCAAGGTCCCAGAGTCTGGAGGAAGAGTGGAGAGGCACAGAATCCATGTTGCTTGAAGTCCAGTGTGAAGTTTCCACAGTCAGTGATGATTTGGGCTGCCATGTCATCTGCTGGTGTTGGTCCACTGTGTTTTCTGAAGTCCACAGTCAACACAGCCATCTACCAGGAAATTTTAGAGCACTTCATGCTTCCTTCTGCTGACAAGCTTTATGGAGATGCTGATTTCATTTTCCAGCAGGACGTGGCACCTGCCCACACTGCCAAAGGTACCAAAAGCTGGTTCAATGACCATGGTGTTACTGTGCTTGTTTGGCCATCAAACTCGCCTGACCTGAACCCCATAGAGAATCTATGGGGTATTGTCAAGAGGAAGATGAGAGACACCAGACCCAACAATGCAGATGAGCTGAAGGCCGCTATCAAAGAAACCTGGGCTTCCATTACACCTGAGCAGTGCCACAGGCTGATTGCCTCCATGCCACACTGCATTGATGCAGTAATTCATGCAAAAGGAGGCCCAACCAAGTATTGTGCATAGAAATTAACATAATTTTCAGAAGCCTAACATTTCTGTTTAAAATATCCTTTTTTTATTGATCTTATATAATATTCTAATTTTCTGAGACAATGAATTTTGGGTTTTCATTATCTGTAAGCCATAATTGGCTGATTGGCTTCATCACTGTCTCCTCTCCACCAGTAAGCTGGTGTGTGGTGGGCGTTCTGGCACAATATGGCTGCCGTCGCATCATCCAGGTGGATGCTGCACATTGGTGGTGGTTGAGGAGATTCCCCCCTTCTATGTAAAGCGCTTTGAGTGCCTTGAAAAGCGCTATATAAATGTAATGAATTATTATTATTATTATTATTATTATAATCATCAAAATTTCAAGAAATAAAGGCTTGAAATATTTCACTCTATATGTAATGAATCTATATAATATATGGGTTTCACTTTCTGAAATGAGTGACAAAAAAATATTGACTTTTTTCATGATATTCAAATTTTTTGAGATGTACCTGTATATGGGCCGAATATGATAGCCATGTTTGCAGTAGTTATTAAAATTAGATAAAAGGCTCTTCTCTTCATATGGTTTTTCTCATTTCTCTCATTCCCTCTCTCTCCTGGTCCTGACTGCTTCAGAACTCTGAGAACAGCCACAAGACAAAACAACTGGATGGAGAGGAAAAGAAGAAACTGTGTTGGGAAGAAACGTGTATAGATATAAAAATGGCTGTACTATTCACTCAAAGTATACATGCAGAACATACAGGAGCTAAGAATGATTATTCATGCCGCAGTGCAGCAGATCACTCTATATCTGAGAGGTTTGTACATCAGAAAGGTTACAGGATGAACCACTGCCAGGTAACGCTCAACACAGATCACACACTGAAACAGAGGACGGCCAGTGACAGTTAGTCCTGTTAAAAACTGTTTTAATGTTAATAGACTTGAAAACCAATATGTCAGCACAACGATCAAATTATTCAGACAGTTGCCAGTCTCACAAACAGAGAGATAGAGGATGAAGAACTCTGATGCAACTCCACTTCCTGTTCCTGTGACGATGAGCCATACAACGTATGAGTGTGTAGGAAGTCTAAACAAGAAACCGATGCTGTGCACACAGATTTCCATAATCTGAATTGGCCCAAAGGAAGGAGTTGTGGAGTTTATAGAGGCTGCAGTTATAGTGAAGTTCACTGTAATGTAATCTATGGAAAAAAGAAAAGTGGACATATTGTCAGTACTTTCAGCGTAATGCTAAAGCTTTCCAAACACTGCTTCATGAAGCTTTAAAATTAACAGATTTTTTATATTGTTCTGAACCAGTGATTCCTACACAAATGTGATTCTCATTCTTTTTCAAAGTGTCAACAGTCTATATTATGTTTATTTTTAAACCTTCCAATCCCTCCAAAAAAGAAACTGTTCTATATCCCAACAAAAAGGAACATTAACAAGTTCTCACCTTTTTTCATCTTGATCAAAATAACTTACATTCATATGCAAAATATAATTTTCTCTCATATTTTGTTCGAGTTAAATTTCTGTTCAGTGGTCGGCACCGATTAGCCTCGTGGGCAGCGTGTCGACATGTAGCGCTGTTGCGCTTCGGACGTCCAGTGTTCGAGTCCCAGCTCGCAGACCTTTCCCGGTCCCGTTCCCCCTCTCTCTCTCCAACTTCGTTTCTTGTCTACCTACTGTCCTATCAAGTAAAAAAGGCAAAAACGCCACAAATAAAAGCTTTAAAAAAAAATTCTGTTCAGTGAAACAAAAAGAGTTTGTCTCATTTTAGCTTGGAACTTGATTTGGACATGTTTATTTATTATTGATTTTAAAAAGAAGAAGAAAAAAGTGTTATCACCTGAGAAGTGGATGTCCTGTCTCGGGTATATACTGTAATCTCGGTGCTGTGTTTTGTAGACTGACCTCACAGTCATCACAGGGATATAACTTCATCTTTTGCGTGCCACATAAAACATGCAAATATTTCAAGTAACAAAAAAATCTGAAAGCTTGTGCTTTGTAACATTTATTTGAAAAATGTGTAATTTGTATTGACCTATCAGAATCAAGTATTCCATGCTGCTTCTACAGTAACAAAAGCAAATTCAAATTGATCACCTGAATATTATTTTTGCATACTGAACATCTAAACTTTGCCAGCACAGCTGCCACTCATTCATCACTTTATACAAACTTTTAAACTGAAATTTAAAGGAGCGAGAGAGAAATAAATAAATATGAAAAAAACGACACCGGGTCTGATTAAGTATTTTATTTGATAAACTCACTGATTTCAAACATAACTATATCTATTAAACACACACAGAATAAACTTTATGCATAAATTAATAGGTCAAATAAGGATTTTGTACAGACATAGACTGACTATTGATTATTGACTGTCTATATAGTTTGTACACAAAATTAAGAAATATTTGACATCAGATCTTTGAAATAAAAATATAGTAGTATAAAGACCAATTATGAAGAGACATTTAAGTTTAAAGCACAAAAAATACCCCATCCACTAATACAAATATACAGTATATAAAAAATAAAACTCTGTATAATCATTTGTTGGCCAGTTTAGAGGAAACGAAGGAAGGAGAGTTTTCCAGCACGTTGAAGATAGAGAACTGGCTGAACAAAACCAGCCAGCACATAAACCACACCAGGAGCCCAAAATGTTAATTTATACTCCTTTGTTAGCAGTATAAATACTGCTGAAATAATAATTGGCCCATATGCAATAACCATGTTCACAGTAGTAATTAGAATGAGATTAAATGCTCTTCTCTTCATATGGTTTTCCCCATCTCTCTCTCTCCTTCTCTCTCCTGGTCCTGACTGCTTCAGAGCTCTGAGAACAGACACAAGACAAAACAACTGGATGGAGAAGAGGAGCAAGAACTGCACCAAGAAGAACCATGCATGTCCATTAGTATTATATATCATTAATGTGAACATGCAGAACAAACAGGTGCCAAGAGTTATTATCCAGACCACAGTGCAGCAGATCACTCTATATCTGAGATGTTTGTACTTCAGAAAGGTTACAGGATGAACCACTGCCAGGTAACGCTCAACACACATCAGACTCTGAAACAGAGGACGACCAGCAACAAGTCCTTGGAAAAGCAGTGCTATAACCCAATTTAACAGTACAAAACACATAAGATCCAGACAGACACCAATCTCACAAACAGACAGATTAAAGTTGAAGAAGTCTGACGCAACTCCACCTCCAGTTCCTGTGACGATGAGCCATAAAATATATGAGTTTGTAGGAAGACCAAATAGGATATTGATGCTGAACATACAAATTTCAAAAGAGCCCACCAACATGGAAGCTGTGGAGTTGGTGGAAGCTCCTGATGTGGTGGAGTTCATTTCCTCCTTAGTTCCTCCCCGATCACTCCAATATTTTTATGCTGATCATGTAATATATAATAGCCTATGGAGTTGAGTAAATTGCTAATTCACTTTGATGAAACAAATGGAGATGAAACAGCTCTGTTTAGTCCATTTAACATGACCATAACCCTTTTAATATGACTAATAACAGCAATATTATATCTTTCAAAAAAAATTTTTTTAAAGAAGAGTTAATCACCTGAAGAGTTGAATGTCCAGTCTCAGTGGATGTATATAAATGTCTGTGCTGTGTTTGGTAGACTGACTTTACAGCTGTCACAAGAATATAATGTGCATGACTTCATCTGCTACACGTCACATAAAACATCAGATATGCAAATATTAAAAGTAGGGCTGTCCATTTAATGCATTAATTAGATTTAATTAATTATGGTGAAAAATAACGTGTTCAAATTATTAACGCATTTAACACACTTGCCCCGCCCCAGACCTACGTGGGTCATCTGACATTTCATATTGATGATTGATGACAAATATGAGGCAGGGCAACAACTCACTGTGTGATGGAGCCGAGAGAACGTAGTTAGAATGTACCTAAAATTCAAGATATGGGGCAAAAGTCTCATTTACATCATATAGTTAAGCAATATCACACAAGTGCTGTGATACTGATTTTATACAACAGTTCAATAAATAAGAAGTTAATATTGTGTTTAGACACAATGTTGTGTTTTGCTCAATTTTGCCAAAGAAAACAAAGACAAAGCAGACCTGTTCGTCTCCGAACAACACGCAGCGGCATTTCAAAAGCATCGCAGTCGTCTGCCCTCTAATCGCTCTCGTTGTACTTTGATGTCACACACCAAGTGATCTGATGGTGATAATCCGCTTTAAGTCGAACAAGCCCAATGATTCAATGGACCAATCATAAAGATTACCATTTACTACACTCCTGAATGAATCAGCCATTTGAACGAATCAAATAAATGAATAAATGACTTAACCATTAAGACATTTATCACCAGTGATGGGAATAACGGTGTTATAAATAAATGGTGTTATTTTTTTCAGTAATGAGTAAACAAATGAATTACTGTTTCCCCCGTTACAACGCCGTTAACGTTACTGACAATAAAATGCGGCGTTACTATAATTTATTATAATATTATTAAAAAAAAAATTAAATTCATCTGAATGGATGCACAGTGTAGCTGTATTTTACGTACCATAAACTCGTGTGAAGGCGCACGGCTTGCCGTCGCTTTGTCTCACACGCGCAAAGAAAGATACAGAGCAAGAGCAGAATGCATGCAGAATTGACGTACTACATGTAAACGATATTCTTTGTTGTGTTTTCGTGTCAAAATAACGGAGTTCCTTTGGAATTCTTCAGCTTTTAAGAACTGCAGGGTTCTCTGTTAGTGGGCGGAGCTAATGCGCAAATGACAATCTCATTGGCTGGCACTCACCTATTATCAGCCCTGTTTTGATTTCAGCAAATCAATTCGAGCGAACGCAGACTATGTGATTAATATTCATGAACCCAGCAGCTCATTAATCCTTAGTGCGTTTTATATTGTTATTAGTAGTAGAATTCATAGTAGCTTTGTTATCTTATCAATTTTTCCCCCTTTTTTTTAGAAACACCAAACAATAGAGTGTTGGGCTCATTACTTTAAAAAAGTAATTAGTTATAGTTACTAGTTACTTCTCACAAATAGTAACTGAGGGTTAGTAACTGAGTTAAATCATTATAAAAGTAACTAATTACCAGGGAAAGTAACTATTGCGTTACTTTTTTTTTTATTTAATTCAAATGTCAAATAACTTTGATGCCCCCAATATTAAATATGTTAAATTAATGAAATGGACACTAAATAGAATAAATTATTATTGTAAAACATTGTACATTAATCTACACTATTTATATACTGACACTTACCCCTGGTTTCACAAACAAGGCTTAAGCCTAGTCCTGGACTAAAATGTAATTCTGAGCTGTTTCAACTGAAATAAACTTGCACTGATTGATCTTAAAACATATCAGTGCCTTTGTTTTGTCTCAAGATGCACACCAGTAATATTTTTTTCTAATACACGTTTATAAAAATGACTTAAATGTCCTAATTGAACAATGGCCTAATCCTGGCTTAGTCTAAGCCCTGTCTGTGAAACCGGGCCTTAGTGTCACGAATCCGGTCTATGAACTTCCGTTCACTCACCACCAGAGGTCACCCGCTCACCACATAGACTCTTGCACTACACTAACTGTTGCACTTCACCATGGACTACAGTTCCCATCATCCATTGCACTGATGACACACACACAGCTGATTGCACTGATTACACAGCTGATTCCCATCACACGCCTTACTTAAGCCATGGACTTCCAGTCTTGGAGACAGAGAGGATGTTTTGACGATGTTTGGAAATATTTTTTTTTTGTTGGCGATGACAAAATAACGAGCAACAATGTGTCTAAAATGTAAGGTAACTTAACTGTTGTAAAAAAGCAATCGCACACTTGTAAATCGCAATGTTGTTCAGGTCAACACAGTAGTGATTCTTTGCAGACACAAGACAGCAGCACTTGATTTTATTAATCAACAGGAAACTATGCAGCATTTCAAAGGTATACTAATACTACAAGTGCTTTTGAGGAAAAACTAGTAGGTATTTGCATGTTAGTGACATTAAATATTTTATAAATCTCCTGAATTAAAGATATCAAAATGTAATTACACAGTTTTATGGCGAACAATGGCAGGAAAGTTGTTCAATCTGGTGCAGATAAATAACAGGCTGAAGAGAACCAGCAAACACATAAATCAAACCAGGGAACCAAAATGCAGTGCAGCAGATCACTATATCTGAGAGGTTTGTACTTCAGAAAGGTTACAGGATGAACCACTGCCAGGTAACGCTCAACACAGATCACACACTGAAACAGAACACGGCCAGTGATGGCAAGTCCTTGTAAAAACAGTGCTAATATAGAAAAATGTGAAATCCACTTTGACAGTACAAAAAGCAAAGTATCCAGACAGGAACCAATCTCACAAAAAGAGAGATTGAGGTTAAAGACAGCTAATGCAACTCTATTTCCCGTTCCTGTGATGATGAGCCGTAAAACAGGTGTGTGCAGGAAGACCTAATAGCAAATTGATGCAGAGCATACAAATTTCCAGACTGCCCAATTGCCAAGTGTCAGGAGTTGGTGGAACTTGAAGCCCCTGATGCAGTGGAGTTCATTTCCTCCATGATTGGCTTGGAAATAATAGTGCTATGCAGGAAAAGAGAATTATAAATGTACCAGTGTAAAATTCAACATATAACAATCTAACAATAACAATCTACAGTAGTCAACATTTAAAGTGGATCAAAAGTTTTCATCAAAGTTGTCCTAAAACCAAAATGTGTACCTGTTCTTGTCTTAGGACAACTTTGATGAACTTTTTTGATCCACTTCAAATGTTGACTACTGTAGATTGAAGGTTATTTCATTTTTAATGACCTCTGTGTAGGTTTAGACAACCCAAATGGTTTTGTTCAGTGAAAGTAGAAATCTGTTTTAATCAACTAATCCATCTAACATGCCCATAACCCCTTTAATATGACTGATAACCACAGTATATAACCATTGTTATGTATCATTCAGCATAGAAAGAAGAAAATGAATTCAATTGAAGAGATGTTTGTCACCTGAAGAGTGAATGCCCAGTCTCTCTGAATATATATTAATCTCTGTGCCATGTTTGGTAGATTGACTTCACAGCTGTTATGAGAATATGTACAAGACATCTGCTACACGTCACATAAAACATTAGATATGCAAATATTTGATTGAAAGAAATAAGAGTCTTATAAGAGTAAACAATATGTATTTACAGTATATGAAAATGTTTAATTTTATTATCAAATTTGTGCTTTATTATAAATTGTTTTTATGGTGTGATTTCGTTATTCAAAGTGATTTTGTTCATGAATATATGATTAACCTGAAGAGTAAAAGCTTCATCATACACTTGGAAAATTATGAGCTATATCACGTTCATGGACAGTAGGGGTGTGACAATACATTTAGCTCGCAAGATGAGACAAAATACAGCTACTTAGTTCACTAGAACGAGACAATATTTTAATACTATTTTCAATTACAAAATATTTGTCTTTTAATCACAAAAAGCAAGACGCTGAGCTCCGCAAAACAATGTAGTTTAACTAATCTAAAGCCATAACTAACAATTATTTTGGTTATCAAGTAATCTGCTGATTATTTTGAAAATTGAGTAATCTGATATTTTTAAGTAATAAAAATAGAACTAAGTGAAAAACAGGCTTAATATTGACTACATTTATATATATTAAACTAATGATGAGACTATAATAATTGGTTTGATAAAGCATCAAAACCAAGTAATCACATGGTTTTATTTAACAACACTGTTAAAATACATAAAGCAATATGCCTATACTACATAATTTGAACATAACCAACTTAAGTACATTAAGTAAGTTTATAACAAATACCTGCAGAGGGCGCTAGCGGCCTGGTGATGTTTCACTTTACAGTGTGATTCAATGACGTTTAAATACATATAATTTTAATATTTGGTCACATACAAACTCAGAGCTAGGGTTTAAACTTTTATTTTGAAATCGCGATGTACAACAAATCGCATATAGAAATATGTTAATGTATTCTCCTGTGCTGGCATGGGTTTCTAAAAGATTTACTTTAAATTTTACTTAATCTAGTGAGATAACGCACACTGTTTTCCCAGATGAACAAACTCACAGCATCTGCAGAGGAAGAGTTTGTGGACCGAGCGGCTGACATGGAGACGTGCTTCACGCTTGTATGTGATAACAGTGCAACACAAAGCGCATCAGACTTTATACGCGTTCACAAATGAAACCCAAACAAACAGCACATGCAATAAAAGACAATATAATGCAAGCACCATCAAAGGTTTTACCACAAACTCAACTTTATACTGATATCGCGAGACCGCTTTTAACCTCAAGGAGTAATATCGCGAGATCGCGTGCGCTCTGGGCAGCAGGGTAAAGTGGCTCTGTATTTAGACGCGCTGCGTCGTTAATTTAGCGAGAAAAGATTTTGTCGAAAACAAAAATTAACACCAATTTCATATATACTGCCTTTTATACGTTCAAGTACTTTTCAAGTACCTTTTCATAAATATGGCTGTTTTCAAGGGTTTTCCAGGACTTAAATTTCAAAAAGTCAATTTCAAGCACTTCAAGCAACTTGTACGAACCCTGTAAAAAATTAGCAATGAGGAAAAAATGAAGGAAAAGAACATTAAATTGTAAAATGACTTTGTTTGGAACTGTTTTCATTAGCGGATCAAAAAAGGCAATATTGCATAAAAAAATAGAAATGACCCGATATTAAATTCTTGTTTATCGAACCTCTGTATGTACATCACTGCCACACCTGTGATGTTCTGAATATCAATATGGATGTAATTTGCTGTAGATCACAGCATGTGATATTGCTTGTTTTTATGCGGTAAACAAACAAAAACATAAATGGTTAGACGGATAAAATAAATGATTCCCAAAGCAGTGAATGTTGACCGTCTATACATCTGAAAATGAGTTTCCACAGGTGCAACTCATTTAGCACCTGATATGCAAACCTATAGACCAAGCATTTAGAAGAAATGGGCCCTATTCATGAAACACGAACAGAATGATTTGTGTAAATCATTCGTAAAGCTGTTCTGATGGAAATTTTCAGATTCATGAAAGTGTCTGTATTTTCAATAGTTGGTACACAAAAAAATTTACACCTTCTTCTGACAATGTTTTCTTGTAAGCAAACTGGTGACACTGCATTTTGATAGCACTATATGTAATATTTCACAAGTTTGTTTGACCATATAGACAAGCAGTTATGGGCACAATTAAATCAAAAAGTATTTAGTTACAAATGACAAATACTTACTCATCAAATACAAAAAATACTGCTACAAAAATACAAACAAAATTCACAAGTGATAATATTGGATAAGGATAGCTGTTTAATGTTTGCATTCATTTAGTCATCCCACCTTGGTGAATAAAAGCTCTTGCTATTACATTTCTTTTGAATTTAATTAATTACTGGAGATGCAAATAGAAATACTGATAGTAAGTGTGGGCAAAACACTACCTGGTTTGGAGGACACAACTCGGCAAGTATCATTGTTTAGAGCAGAAGGTGCGCTTTTAACAAAGCTGATTGGTGAGACAGCGAGAATGAGCTTCTGTCACGTTGCCATGTACAGTCATAATGAAGGATCCTTAAAATTTGAATGTCGTGTGCAGTGGAAAGGCAGCTTTACATTAATTTAAGACACGACTGACTGTGTTTACGTGAATATTCTCCAAGGCTGGCATTTTGACTGAATTTTGTGTGTATCTGCCAGTTCCCCCATCAAATAGCAGTTCATCAACTGCTCATATTTCAGCAACACACTCACATACACATGAAGGCCTACGTGTTGTTTTAACATTACCATCATTAGTGGTTTATCTCATCGGCCTGCGACCCACCCGCAATTAATCAGAATGTTATTTTTTATTACTTGACCCACTCGCTCGAGGATATAACTGCGATCCGTGCATCACCATACAGCGCACGTAATTTCAAGAGGTCTTACAGTTGGGGGTGGAAAGGCAAGAATCGCGATATGGCTGGATTAAACTTCAAAAGGCAATTATGTCATTGAATAAATATGGGTGCTGCACATTTTAAAGTCAAAACACGGCACAGATGTCTTTATGTGAATGTATCTCTGAAGAGAACCGACTGTCCTCAGAAACGTATCGTTGGCATTTTCATTTAACCTTGCTTATAAAATGCCTGATGAAGCAGCGTTTATTAGCCCGGTGCTGCTTTGTGTACAGCCGTTACCGGGGGAACCGCTTTATTTCAGCGGCCGCTCTTAAAGCGCCACCTCGTGGCAGAGAATGAATTTGCATTTCCAAAAAGCCTATCTTATGTTTAGATCAATGCCCAATTGTGCATATCGAGCCATGTTTTTACTCAGTAAACACACAGAGTTGTAAATGTTAAAGAAGTTAATGTGCCTTCTAAAAATCTAAACAATTTAGACAGTAATATTTATGTTTTAATTAATAGAATAATTCATATGTTTGACATCCCTTTGCATAAAAATGATTTAAAGGCTGAAATACCTTTTTATAAGATTTTAGTTTTTGTGAAAACATGTATCTGAATTGTAAATCATGTCATTTTATGGCTTAATGTTACCATAGATATTGTCCAACCCCGCTCATATGGTGTTCATTTTACTTGTGCAGCTCAGTCATATTTGCCTTAAATTGATTTTTAAAAATTCTGCAGATACCCTGTAAATAGTAAAATAAAACTCTTTCCTTGATATTCGTTGATATTTGTGTATTGAAAATGTTTTTGATTGACAATTATGGTCTTTTTTTATTTGGCCTAGTTAAATTAATTTTCGGGCTACCAAAATCTGAAGAGTACCTGCTCGAAGGGCTACAAGGGATTTAGAAATGTTGCGAGCCCTGAACAGCTTCTAATGAATTAGAGAAGATAGTGCCCATGTTGCTAATGTCACGCAACCCAGTCTCACGGCAGTTCGTGATATAGTCACGAAATTTAATCTATTGATTCGTGTTCATGGACACGAATTTTCTCTTTTTTCGTGTCCGCACACGACTTTCCATCTAATGTATTTCAATAGATGTATTTCGTATCCACCACGTTTTTCTTTTGCGCATGGGTACCACAGGCAGTCTGATTTGTTATTATTGATTCTTTTGGACACGAATTTTCTTTTTTTATTTCTGATTTGTTATTCTTTTCTTTTCTTTTTTTAATATTCAAGCACTATTACTCAACATTTAATCAGGATATTTTATCCTTGTTTTTATTGCTTTATATTCTGTAAGCTACTCGTTATTATAAACCATCGTCAGTGGTTCCTTGCAGTCAAATATACACACATATCTGATCTGAATCAAATGATTCGTGATACGCGATCCGACTGGAGCGCTTCGAAACAATGAATCAGTTCAACTGGAGCGCTTCGAAACAGTGAATCAGTTCAACTGGAGCGCTTCGAAACAGTGAATCAGTTCAACTGGAGCGCTTCGAAACAGTGAATCAGTTCAACTGGAGCGCTTCGAAACAGTGAATCAGTTCAACTGGAGCGCTTCGAAACAGTGAATCATTTCGACTGGAGCGCTTCGAAACAGTGAATCATTTCGACTGGAGCGCTTCGAAACAGTGAATCATTTCGACTGGAGCGCTTCGAAACAGTGAATCATTTCGACTGGAGCGCTTCGAAACAGTGAATCATTTCAACTGGAGCGCTTCGAAACAGTGAATCATTTCGACTGGAGCGCTTCGAAACAGTGAATCAGTTCAACTGGAGCGCTTCGAAACAGTGAATCATTTCGACTGGAGCGCTTCGAAACAGTGAATCATTTCGACTGGAGCGCTTCGAAACAGTGAATCATTTCAACTGGAGCGCTTCGAAACAGTGAATCAGTTCAACTGGAGCGCTTCGAAACAGTGAATCATTTCGTGGAGCGCTCAACTGAATCATTTCGAGCGCTTCGAAACAGTGAATCAGTTCAACTGGAGCGCTTCGAAACAGTGAATCATTTCGTGGAGCGCTCAACTGGAGCGCTTCGAAACAGTGAATCATTTCGACTGGAGCGCTTCGAAACAGTGAATCATTTCGACTGGAGCGCTTCGAAACAGTGAATCATTTCGACTGGAGCGCTTCGAAACAGTGAATCATTTCGACTGGAGCGCTTCGAAACAGTGAATCAGTTCGACTGGAGCGCTTCGAAACAGTGAATCAGTTCAACTGGAGCGCTTCGAAACAGTGAATCATTTCGACTGGAGCGCTTCGAAACAGTGAATCATTTCGACTGGAGCGCTTCGAAACAGTGAATCATTTCGACTGGAGCGCTTCGAAACAGTGAATCATTTCGACTGGAGCGCTTCGAAACAGTGAATCATTTCGACTGGAGCGCTTCGAAACAGTGAATCATTTCGACTGGAGCGCTTCGAAACAGTGAATCAGTTCGACTGGAGCGCTTCGAAACAGTGAATCATTTCGACTGGAGCGCTTCGAAACAGTGAATCATTTCGACTGGAGCGCTTCGAAACAGTGAATCATTTTGCGACGCAATGGTTTAACTGATTCGGAGTTTCTAAAAGCTCCGTTGTGTTCTTTGCTCGCTTTGAATGACCGTGGAAATTAAATCATTACAATTAACAGGCCTAACGTACAATGTTTTTATTAAACTGTGATCACTGTAAATACAGTTTCCGTCGTATTAAAAACATTTCATACATTTTTTTCAAAAACTTTATACAAATATACGAGACAATAAATATAAATAAAATATATTTTCTGCCTTATTCTCTGATAAAAATGTGGAAAAAGATTACATTTGGCATTTCTGTCAGCATTACCCATGATCCTCCGCCTCCGGATGCAGGGGCGCCCGCGGGTCTTCTCATTGGCTCAAACCACTGTCCAGGTAAGTCACGAGCTCATTACTAATGATCACGTTTTGTTTTAATGTTGTAATTGATGCCTTTCTTTGCCATTAAACTCACATGGTTTAAATGTTAGAGCAACAATTAAAACCCGACCAATGGTTTACTCCTTATCAGCGAAAAAAATAAATAACGTAATAATAATAATAATAATAAACCACTTGTGAAATTAGGCTTGCTAAACAGGGCTAGCTAACTTCAATATAAGCTAACTCTATTCATATAAAGAAATCCAAGGCACTTCTTCCGGTCCAAAAAAGTTAAAAAGCCTTTATGCACTTCTTGTCCATCATCACTATTAATAGAAACATAACTGAAACACTGCACACTGATGCATTTGGGCCTTCAGCCTTCCTCAGAGTGTGTGTATAATTAACAGGTGTAGATATAATTAGTCAGTGAAGTTGAGAGAAATCAAAAGAACCATTACAGGGGGACCTACAAAAAAAAAAGAATATGACATAAACAACTAAATGAACAAAAAAATAAATAATAATCATACTAGTAATGATTACTAGTAAAATCTAAGTGTAGTTTAAGTTATATCAGCTGAAGAGTAACTTAGCATGGAGCACTGCATTATTGTGTGAGCTCTAGACGATGACATTTTCTCTCGATCATCGTGGTTCACCCACAACTTCACTGTAATGTGTCAGTAATAACAATATAACTTTGCCTAAAGTTACTGCACATAAAGTTTCCTTTAAATCTGGGATGAGGAACCCCAGACGCATGTTACATGCCTTTTAACTGTCATACTGGAAATTGGAAAATCTTGACTTTTTATTGTATTTATAAGAAAATGGGAACCTCTCACTATTGGGGTACTCTACTCTACTCTATACTCTACACTACATAATTAACATTTTCTGTTCTCCCTTGCAGATCCTGTCAAACGAGTCACCTGTCCGAACATTGATACACCTGATTTACCGAACCCAAAGGCACTTTTAAGAGCCAACCACTAACTCTATCCATCTATCCATATATCTATCTATCTGTCTATCTATCTATCTGTCTATCTATCTATCTATCTATCTATGTATCTATCTGTCTATCTGTCTATCTATCTATCTATCTATCTGTCTGTCTATCTATCTGTCTATCTATCTATCTATCTATCTATCCGTCTATCTATCTATCGCAGCCTCTCTGTATACAGTACATCTGTCTTTTTGTGTCTGTCTGTCTGGCTCTGTGTTCATCTGTCTGTCTGTATCTGTTTGCGTTGCAATGGCCTCCAAACATAAACTTGACTCACAGGATCCTCACTACCAAGAGGGGAGACGCGTGGCTCTTGAACTGAAACTAGACCGTGTTCTAGCTGAAGCCAGGGTAAGAGTTTTTATATACCTCAATCAATTTATACTTGAACATGTGGATGGGTGACAAATTAAAGTAAAAATGTGCTGAATGTAGAAGGATGAATTAGTGCAGAAGATTACATGCAGGTACAGTGCATGATGCATTAACATCCTATAATGCTCTTTGGCTTGTGTAACTGAGGGAATATATTTTGGAAAAAGGAATATATTTTGGAGTTACAGAGACTTGGAGAATCAAGGTTCATTTAAGCCATTCAACACCTTATTAACACACTATGTTGTGTTTTCCTTTCACTAATCACCTGTTTTTTGGATCCAGTACTTTTAACAACATCAGTCTTACAAGAAATTTTCCCTCTAACACACAGACAGCAGCTGTGGAGAGGAAACGTGCACGCTCTGTACACTGTAAAACTTTTCGTTGTAAATTTACAGTAAAATACTGGCAGCTGGGTTGCCAGCCACTTACTGTATTTTTACAGGACTACTACTATAAACAACATTTACAGTTCTGTACTGTATTTACCAAATACAGTATTATACTGTTATATAATTTTTTTTACAGTATTAGACTGTGTTATTTACAGGGAATATTGTAATTCCTGCTTTTCTATCAGTACTATTAGATTTACAAAATTAAAAATATAATACTTTTTCATAACAGTAGTCACAAAAAAGAGAAAACAACATTCTCTGAGTTTTAAAACATTTATTTATTTTGAAGAAAAGACCAGGAAATTGCCTTATATGAACATATTGGCTGAAATGCCAGCTGTAGTTTTTTTTATATATATACAGGGTTCCCACTCTTTCATGAACATCAGATTCAAGGACTTTCAAGGACTTTTTTAAGCACCATTTATTTTATATCAAGCCCCTATCAAATTCACACCCCAGCATATGTAGTGTCATGATAGACCTTACAGTATTAAACATTTCACTTACACTTAACATTTACATTACAAATTTCAGAGTAATAATGTTTTGAATGTGTAGGTTTCATAAATTTAGACCGTTTTGAGCAGTCGTGTTCAAAGGAATTTAATGAAATCCATTGAAGTCAATACTGGTAATATTCAAATACAATTTCTAAAATATTGATAAAATATGCATCAAACTGGTTTTTGCTGTAGTTATTGTATAATATTTCAATTTGAAAGAATTTTGCAATTTTTAAATTAATAAAAAGTGGTTAAATGTTGTAATAACACTGTAAAACCTGTTAACATTAAAAATTTGCACATTCTCTCAATAGAGACGTTACTCATAAATAACTCAAGTCAAAATTATTTTGTAAATCACTTATTATTGTAAATCCCATTTTTTCATCTTTGACCTAGACTAGAGGAACGCAGCTGCTCAAACATGCAGCTGTTCAAAACTTCAATATATTTTTTTTTAAATATGTCATGAACATTTTAAACCTTGTACATGTGCAAATCTGCAAAAAAAAATAAAGAAAATAAATAAATTTCTATTTGCTTTTAAACTGTAAACACTTTTCACTAAGCTGTTTTTCTTATTTTTCAAGTTCTACATTTTCTCCTTAGCTCCATGTCACAGTAAGTTTTGAGAGTTCATTTTTAGTCCATCTCCAATCCTGAAAAGTTTGTCTTGCAGAGATTGACTAAAAATGAGCTCCTAAAACTTACTGCCACATTCTGGAAGATACATTCTTCAAACAGTGGTACAAGAGGATGTGATGCTGGTCCTTCAAGAGTCACTCAACTTATCTGTCCATAAAGCCTATAAAAATTAGTCTTCATTTATTTCACAACACTTCAGCATGTTATTTTTATTAAGTGATGGTCTTTTTTTAGGATTTTTTACCCAAGCAAAGTCTCTGAGAACCTGATACCTTGTAATTCTGGAGACTCCAGGAAGGTTGCAGTTCTGGAAAAGGGTGGCGCTGGAGTCTAAATGGTTCCTGATGGTTTACACCTAATTCTTCACATTAATTCTTATTATTTTGAAGTTAACATGCGTCTTTTCTTCTCCACCTGTTTCTGTCAGACCCTGCTGACCCAATGAGCATTTTGCTGACCAATGGTCATGCCTTAACTTTGCAATTTCTGTATTGCATTAGTTTTTAATATTTTTCATGGGGATTTAATAATTTTTGACTTTTCAGTTAAATCTCTTTTTTGGCTCATTTCATCTGTAAAAGAAAACCTGCCTAATAATTCTGCACACCATAAGGAGTTTTTCACTTCCAGCCTTCATGGACAATTACTGTATATATCACTTACAAATGATTAAATACAAAATGAATAGTAGTTATTAAGATTGATGTGGTTTGGAATTGGTAAAATGTGCTTGGAAAAAATATATATAATCAGAATATCAACGTGCCTAATAATTATTCATGCACTGTAAAGATGTGCACACTTTACACAGAGTGAGCGTGATCATGAAATCGAAAGTGAAAGTGAACTGCGAGCGCTCATTCAAATGTGATTTCAATACCCCACATACTGATAGCACGAAAATTATATACAATATTAGAATGTTTACGGGAGTGGGACACACACGTCGCGGGAGTGGGCGGTAATGGTCAGAAACTCAGTGGGAGCAGGGCTCTAGGCTGCGCATCAACACACACGCTAAGTTTTTTTTCACGCTACCCCATCTCCACCCCCAATCATTAGTGCCGTTTCGTTCTGTCTTTGACAGCACATATAGGACAATTTTTGAAATAGCGCCATAAACTAAATTTATTTCGAATTTAATTCAAGCACTTTCAAGGACCTATGTTTGTTTTCAAGTACTTTCCAGGCCTTGAATCCATATGTCTGAAATTCAAGTACTTTCAAGTACTTTCAAGAAGCGTGGGAACCATGTATATAAAACATGTAAAATGCAATTAACAATTAGCAAGTTAATCAAAATACAGTAATCTTATTTACTTTTAAAGAATAGAAAGGTTTTTCAGAAATATATTTTTAAAAGTCTTTGTTTTTCAGAAGAGAGGAAACCTGCGGGTTTACAGTACTGTTCTTTTTGTACACAACATGTCCAGTCTTCTTTTAAGTCACTTTTCCTTTCTTGGTTTTTGATGAACATTCAGGGTTGATGTCGAGAAAGCATCTAAAAGGCAGAAAAGAAAAAAAAAAAAACAAGTGAACATTGTGTATGTGTATATATATATTATAAAAAAGAAAGAAAATACTTCAAATAATATTTTGCAGACTGCATTGAGCTGACAGACAGAGATGAACATCCTAGGGATAGCTTATCAAAAATGAAAATCACATCAGTTACTCACCTGGCGTTGTCCTAATGCAGTATGCCATTCTTTCTTTTTCGGAACACAAAAGGAGGAATTTACAAAAATATACCATACACGCTCTCGTCCATACCACAGCAGTGAATAGCGACCAGCACCAAGCACTGAAAAAATATGCAAAAGTATCACAGAATGATCCCATGCATCACGTGTCATATATTCCAAGTTTTCTGGTGGTATATGACAGGATTTGGTGAAAACAAACCGAAATTTAACTTATTTATTGAAAATCCTGACCTTGGCTGTTGGTCTTTTGGTCTTTCGGATATATACAAAAATATCCGTGTACTGTCTTCACGGAGTATATCCAGACTGGAACTTTGGTTGTCAGATGACAGTAAGACTCAGTAAGACAGTAAGTTCATTCACATTGTTTCTAGATTATGTCACTGCCAATACTTGTAAAAACAATGTGAATGAACACCACAACATCTTAAGCAGCAAATTTTGCAAAACACAAAATTTGTCACTGCCAATACTTTTGGCCACAACTATAGATGTGAACTGCATAATAATAGGATCTCATGAATGCACAGTTGAGCACAAAAGACCAACATCAGTGTCAGGATTTTCATTAAACAATATATTAAAATTACCATTTGTTTTTCACCAAACTATATCGTATTCCCCCAGAACACTTGGAATATATGATCTTTTGTAAATCTTGATGCTGGTCACTATCACTGCCATTATATGGACAAGCGTGAGCAGGCTTTTTATTTTTTTTATTCTCCTTTAGTGGTCCGAAAAACAAAGAAGGTCATACGGCATTAGAACAACACCAGGGTGCATGGAAGCATATGTGTAGCAAAATTCAATTTGAAATGTAATATGCAAAATGGCAATGCAATATGTAAAATGGCAATGTATTACTGTATTTAAATTTACATTTTCCCATACGTATGTGCAATATTTAATGCAAAATGAAAATTTAATTATATAATCTACATTTGCCATTTTCTACACTAGTTATAATACACAAATTCAAAACATATTTTAAGGCTTTATAAGTTGCAAAATGAAAATGAAAATGTATTACCCAAATTGATTAGATATGTTTAACATGTCCAAGCAAAAACTGTAGCAAAATTATCATTTAAATGCTATTTTTCCTAAATGCATTTAGACTTAGGGGTAGGACACTTGGGATTGCATTTTCATCATAACACCGCGTGATGATGGTAACAAAATGCAGTGAGAATTTCAGAATGCATTCTGAGCCAAAGGTACAGCAAAATGGTGATTTAAATGTCTTTTATTTTTCTTAAATGCATTGACACATATAAAACGTTTCAATAGCTTTTTCATTTAATACCCCATGATGAATATAAAGTCAATGTGGATTTGAAAATGCATTCGAAATGCATTTGAAAATGCAACACACCCCCGACCTGTCCAGTGGCTACAAGGCTTTAGGCTACATCAAGGCAGGGCTCGGCAACAGGATGCACAATAGGTCAATATTCATTGTTAACCGAATGCTTTCCACACTGACTTAAACTATATTCATCATGGGGTATTAAATGAAAAAGCTATTGAAACGTTTTATATGTGTCAATGCATTTAAGAAAAATAAAAGACATTTAAATCACCATTTTGCTGTACCTTTGGCTCAGAATGCATTCTGAAATTCTCACTGCATTTTGTTACCATCATCACGCGGTGTTATGATGAAAATGCAATCCCAAGTGTCCTACCCCTAAGTCTAAATGCATTTAGGAAAAATAGCATTTAAATGATAATTTTGCTACAGTTTTTGCTTGGACATGTTAAACATATCTAATCAATTTGGGTAATACATTTTCATTTTCATTTTGCAACTTATAAAGCCTTAAAATATGTTTTGAATTTGCGTATATTAAAACTAGAGTAGAAAATGGCAAATGTAGATTATATAATTGAATTTTCATGTTGCACTAAACTTTGCACATATGTATGGTAAAATGTAAATTAAAATACAGAAATACATTGCCATTTTACATGCATTGCCATTTTGCATATTACAAATTGACTTAGTTCATTTTAGGGTGTACTAAACCTTTACTGTTTACATACCAAGAATTATAAGTTGTGTTCTCTGGCAAATGTAAAGACTGCTGGACATCAGATGGAGTGGTGAATACCTGAAATTTTTTTAAAAAAGACAGCATCACTAACAGAACTAAGACATAAAACGTTGCAAATAAATGTGATTTGTTGTGTAATCTCTACTTACATCTGCTTGAAGGGTAAGACCATCTAATTTCTGCAAGTGTGGGAGCTGCTGTAGGACCATGGAAGACATGGAATCAATCAGGAATACTACATTTGAAATAAGCATTAGGAACATGACTATGGATTTTCATGTGCTGGCAAAATTATAACACATTAAAAAACACAATCATAGAACTGACATTTTTTAACATGGACTACAAATGTAATACCTGGGAAGCACTTACATTAGCACCGGATCTTCATCAGATTGTTCAACCTGAAACAAAAAAAACAAAACAAAAAATCAGAGGCAGGTCATGTGAATGTGTCTTATTTGCTATTTAAGTTGTTTTTGATTGTTGGATTAAAGGAAGGTGTGAATCAACATCTTAAGCAGCATCGAGTGACTGTGATTGATTGATTTATGTTAGGTTAAACGAGCTAACTTATTTATAATTTAGTGAGCTAGATATAACTTGGTTAAGGGCTGTAACAGAAAGACATGGTCAATGAAGTATCAAAGTTACTTGGTAAAGAGGTAAGAAATGTTTACTCGGGATTTAAGTTAGAAAAAGTTCCCAAAACGTTCCCAAAATCAATTGAGCAAATTAAAATTGCGAAATGAAAATATGCCTAGTGGAAACGCGTCAATTTGGCAAAAACTCCCATATATTGCAAAAAAGTTCTTACGCTCGCATGAGGTGGTTTTTCAGGCAATTCGAAAAAGGAATATTTTGCAAACGTTTTTTTTTTTCGCTTTTACAGGTCACATGGCGTATGTAAAAAGTAATATAATCATTCTTCAATGTACTATAGCACGTCATACGTGCCCGCTCTCGAGTATAAGGGGCTTTTCCTGCCATTAATGCTTAGACAATTTACACTGCACATGTCTGCGGTGCAGTGTGGCTCTGATACGGCCACTGAAGCTGACTGCGGCCACTCTAATGCTTGTGTTTATTACAGCCACGGCACGCATGTTTCTGAAGTGGCTCTCCGTGCTGCTTCTGTAAAGATACACGCATAACGTTATGCCTCCTTTGAATAAATATAGCCAAAATCCGTTGCCATGACTTATCGCGAGAGGCAAAAAGGTTACGTTTTAGTTGCATAACATTGGTTAATGGAAACGCCGTCATTTCGAAATACTTTTTTATCGACATTTATAAAATATCGCCAAAGATTTGCTTAAATCTGTAATGGAAACGCGCATAGAAATGTGAACGAAAAAAAGAGACTAGCTTACCATATTGATACTCAGTCGAACAATAATCCATCTTCTCATGCTCCAAAGTCCATTTATCATCGTCTCATGCACAGGTTAGATGATTCAGATGACAAATTATCTTCGCTTCTGCTCACTCAGCGTCGTCCATTGTTTGCTGCGTCACTGGCAGCTAACGCTCGAAACGCGAAACGAAGCTCACAGCTTCAAAACTACTCACAGATTCACAAGCCACTGGCTTATCTTAATAACGTGAATAATTATTCTGTTCAATTAAATCCCGCTGACGAATCTAGTCTGCCTGTAGTACACTGTTCACATCACATCACATTTGAATTGAGCGCGAAAGAAATCTATCCCACAATGCAATGCCTTTACAGAATGATACTGTATTACAAATTTAGCGGCCTGAAAACAGAACACTGCTGTCTATTTACAGACATTCTGTAAAATATACAGCATGTTACTGTTTTATAAAAATACAGTATAATACTGTTAGAAAATGCCTGTAAATTTACAGTAAAGTTTTACAGTGTAGGAGACCCTCCACAGACCTCTAAAAGGGAGTTTTTAGGACATGGCAAGCCGAGGGGGAGGCAAGGAGGGCGACGCCAAGCTTCAGCTACAGGTTGTATCTGAATTATTTTACATTTGTAGGAATTTACTATGTAAATGTTGGACCAACTCAAATTAGAACACTGTAATTGAGTGTTGAGAGTTTAAAATATTCCAATATCAAAAAAGCCTAAATCTTTCAGTGGCACTATAGTAGAAAACATTACCAAGTACTTAACAGAAATATGTCTGATTTCATAAATTGTTCAGTTTTGGGTAAAAAAAAATAACAACAAAAAACATGCAGTGATAGCCTAACATGTTTTTATTCTTCTATGTACTGTTTTACAGTCACACACCCCCCGGTCGAATGCTCCTTGTCATCCAGTGTGGAGGTTCCACTTACTGTACCCTCAGCAGAACTCAATCCTCAAGAGCAATTTGGTAAATCAAAGTGATGAATTTAAGTTTAAATCTAAAATCCACGTGTGATTAAAGAAAAACCCCTTAGACAAAACTGACAGTACCGTAAATGGACTAAGAACACAATTTAGTAAAGATTAAGGCTAGTTTGATACTAGGACACTAGCAGCTTTCTCCAAGTATGGCCAATATTTGCAAGCCACATCCATTGCAAAGAATTGTGCCTTGGCTGGCATGAGCTCCTTCTGAAGATACAGAGGGTAGGCAAATATCTCCCCCCTGTACATATTAAGAGCTTTCAGAAGGAATCCATGGCGACACACTGCAACCTCCATCCCCTCTTCATCCAATTTGGAAGCCCTTCTTGATGTCTCCCTCGCTGCTGTCCACTGGGAGTCCCCACATGTGCCTTTTCCCTGTGTCTATGACACACATAACAAACACAACAAATCAAACAAAAGCAATGCTGTCATACAATATATGGCATTTATTCTCTCAGTTTGATTTTGGAGTAGCTGGTTGGTAGAAGTATGTACGTATGGTTCTTTTTGTGACAACTTTTCGGTCAAGTTATGATTGAAACTTGCATTTCTCACTGCTTTCTGTATTGTTTCCACAAATCTAGACACCGCAACGTCTTCAGCCACAAAGAGCCCCTCAAAAAAGGCAGGATCATCAGAGCTGAGGAAGAAAGAAAAATATGAAATACATCCATTAAATATATAAAGAAAATAAATAAATCAATAAAAAGACTGAAACAAAAGACCACCTTGTGTCTCGGCGAAAGCGATATAGCTTTCTGTTTCCATCGGCTGAAACAGCCAACATTTCTGGCGTGCAGGCTGGGCAGGTGAAAGGAGCACCACAGCAGAGCTGGTCTTCCTCAAATGAAGCATAAGAAAACTCTAAGAAGCTGCGCTGTAGTGTATCACCGTTGATTTGTCCAGACTGGAAGATATATAGAATGAAATAGTATATGTAACAATGTCTGATAATGGAAAGAAATTTTATAATATGGTAATAACAATTACACTTACTCTTCCTCCAATCTTAGTGCGATGCTCCAGCAGCTTGGCGAAGGCTTGTCTGGAGAATCCTGGAGAGATGACCTTGAGTTCCTGAAAGGAGTTCAGGAGGTCCAGTGTATAAACTGTGGAACTGGTGACAGAGGCTGGCCAATATCCACTCCTAAGGAGGTCCGTCAAGTCAGGGGTCCACTGATGCTGGCACGTTTGACATACATGTAGTGGCTGATGCAAGTCAAAACGCCCTTTGAACAAAAAAGTACATTTAAAAATTAATTTTAAAACAGTTGGGTAATTCTGCAAATTGTGAGAGACACTGCACAATTTCCTATAATCTGTAAAAGTAAAACTTTTACTCTTACAAGTAAAAGTAATTCAAATATTTACTTGAGTACAAGAAAGTACTACATGTTTAATGTTCTTAAGTATTAAAAAAAACTTTAATTCCAGAAATGTAGTGCAGTAAAAAGTATGACATTATGCTCTGGAATGTAGTGTAGTAAAGTTTTGCAAAGAAAAACACTCTGATAAACTACAGATACTTTTTAAATTTACTTGAGTGAAGTAAAAATACTGCACTACTGTCCACCTCTGATTGAGAATACTACACTGCTGCTTTCTCTACTGCTTGGCAATTCATTTAGGTCAAATTTGACACATTAAGCCAGCTGGATTTTATACGTTGTCTGTTAGGACTAATTATCTGTAGTAGACACAAAAAATAAACAATGGAACTATAGGAAATAACCAGGAGTAAACATAGCAATGTCAACACACTGATAGAAGCATCGGTCATTGCATTTACATGCACTTACTCTTTTGTGGCTTTTTCCTCAGAGGCATATGCCTTGGTCCCTCTGTGGGAGTCATATATACACAGGAAAATAAAAAAACATTACAAAAGGGACAAAATGCACTTTGTAATGTCTTTTCAACACATGGGAAATACAGTCACAGACAAAAATAAAAATACTGGCATCCCTGCATTTCTTTCAGATAATAAATGCACTACTTCTCCCTGAAACTTGTTTGCATTGGAACAACACAAAAATGCTGAGAAAAAAGCCAATCTGAGACATTCTACACAGATCTCCAAAAATGGACTGGACAAAATTATTAACAGCTTTTCAGAATCTTCAGAAATAATTGTATTTCAAGCATGTGATGCTCCTTTAATTTGTAATTAAACTATCTGTAGCAATGCATAGGAACTGGCAATATCACATTTGCAACCAGTTAAAATGTGTAAAAATTGACAATAT
Source organism: Schizothorax lantsangensis (assembly GCA_027422415.1). Taxonomy (NCBI): domain Eukaryota; kingdom Metazoa; phylum Chordata; class Actinopteri; order Cypriniformes; family Cyprinidae; genus Schizothorax; species Schizothorax lantsangensis. Next base: position 34,515,235 of record CM049843.1, on the reverse strand, counting down.
TTGTGTTGTGTGTCTATGTGTACCACACGGAGTATGGAGAAAAGAAAGAAGAGTGAAATATTGTCTGAGGATTTGAGAACAAAAATGGTGGAAAAGCATGAACAGTCTCAAGGATACAAGTACATCTACAGACATCTTAATGTTCCTGTTTCCACTGTGCACAACACTGTCAAGAAGTTTACAGCCCATGGCACTGTAGCTAATATCCCTGGATGTGGACGAATTAGAAAAATTGATGAAAGACTGCAACGAAGGATTGATCAAAGAGTGGATAAAGAGAGGCTTGGCAGTGTTTTTTACTGAATGTACGTGATTATTTAAAGGAGTGACTTTTGTGTTCTTGTTGTCCTTCCTTCTCTCCCTCCCTTTTGATTGAACTTTTAGATGTTGAGTATGTGTCTGCTGTTTTGTTTTGTTTTATTTTGGATATTATGTTGTGTTGTTTGTAAAAAAATGAAAATAAAAAATTGTTGATAACAAAAAAAAAGAGTGGATAAAGAACCTCGGTCAACTTCCAAACAAATTGAAGCTGACCTGCAGGCACAGGATACAACAGTGTCAGCTCGCACTATCCATCACTATCTGAATGAAAAGGGACGCTATGGTAGGAGACCCAGAAGGACCCCACTGCTGAAACAGAAACAAAAATCAAGATTGGAGTTTGCCAAAATGTACCTGAGGAATTCAAAGTCCTTCTGAGAGAATGTCCTGTGGACAAATAAGACTAAAACAGAGTTTTTTGGTAAAGCACATCATTGTACGGCATGTCTTCAGAAAATGAAATGAGGCCTTCAAAAGAACAGCACACTGTCCCTCAGTCAAACATGGTGGAGGCTCACTGATATTTTGGGGTTGCTTTGCTGCCTCAGGCACTGGATGTCTGTGACTGTGTGCATGGCATTATGAAATCTGAAAACTACCAAAGAATTCTGGGGCGCAATGTAGGGCGTATGGGTCTCCGTCAGAGGTCATGGGCCTTAAAGCAGGACAATGACTCAGAGCATGTTTCAAAAAGCACCAAAAAATGGTTTAAGACAAAGCACTGGAAGGTTAAAGTGGCCAGAAATGAGTCCAGATCAAAATCCCATAGAGCACCTGTCTAGAGATCTCAAGTAGAAACCCTTAAAATCTGAAAGACCTGGAGCAGTTGGCAAAAGGAGAGTGGTCCAAAATTCCAGGAGAGAGCTGTAAGAAACCCACTGATGGTTACAGAAAGCAATTGATTTCAGTTATTGTTTCCAAAGGATGTGCTACCAAATATTAAGTTGAGGGCGTCAATTTTGTCAATTTTTGGAGATTTGTGTAGAATGTCTCAGATTTGGATTTTTTACTGTTTTTTTTTTGTGTTGTTCCAATGCAAACAATTTATAACTGCAACAAGTTTCTGGGAGAAGTAGTGCATTTATTAACTGACAGAAATGCAGGGGTGTCAATATTTTTGTCCACGCCTGTATGTGTCCCAGGTGTGTCTAGATATGAGAACATATGAACAAAATATGAGAAAAGGCCATCCTCTCTCTTATAGTAAATATGTGTGCAAACACCCTGTTTATATTTGGCTCCACACTTTACATTACATGCAGGCTCATTAGAATAGTAACCATAGTAGGCTTCTACAAGGCTCCATCTAAAACGGCTTGTTTCTGACAAACAAGTTTAAGATAAACAAGGATTTTTCGTAACTGTGGATCATGCAAAATTACTCTAGTGGAGTATCAGAATAAAAATATAGAACTGGAAATGAACATAATAGGTCTCCTTTAAATTCAATTTAATTAATTAAATTCCTTAAGAGAATCTGCTTGACTAATGAGCTATAGTAATACATAGTTACCAGAACCACCAATAATTACCTTACAAACATTATTTACATACCTGACTTTTTCTTTTTGATAGTGAGATCAACTGTGCCCATGGCTGACCCTGTGAAGACAGCAGTGGGTTTGGAGAAAGAAAATTACTTATATACCAAATAAAGCTTAAACATATTTAAAATACATCAAGATCACAACATCACACAAGTGCAGCAATACATGTACTAATAGGTGAAAAGTACATGCATTTTTATTGCGACTGAATTAAGGTTGATTCATTAACGCCACGTGTTTTTGTTTTGCTTATGCCCATACTGTTTGTGATAATCACAATTTGTTTTAACAAGATCCTTTGCTGACTTGTTCAGGGAACGCAAGGGGTGGGTAAATGGTGGTGTGGCATAGCCAGATATAAGTATTAAAATTATCCTAATATTGTTAACTCTGAAATGTAGCCTGGTCGAAGGTCTGTAATAAGCAGTGGCCTTTTCCACCAAATTAACATTGGCAGCTACCATCGGGAGTGTGTGCCTGTAGAATATAAGTGAGTCCATACAAGTTGCACACACTGCCGAGGGACCGACGTATGCTTTGATATGGTTAGTGCACCAGCAGTAGTCAGACAGAGCGCGTTCATGTGTTTTGGGGGAGTTACTTTGGTGAGAGCCCTGATAGGAGAGGTAGGATTTTTTTTCAGTTGGATACTTTCAAAATCTAGCTACTCTGGCTGGTTTCTCTAACATTGCCTATCCAAGCTTTAACAGTGTAACAATGCCCCTGACATATAAAAGTGTACGAAAAAAAACAACCTAGGAATAGTACTTGCAGCACTCGATTAGTAGTATTTTTTTTTTTCCATTTATGATAGACTCACAAAATTCATTCCAACACCCATGACATGTTTGAGTTATTTTCCCCTACTTGGCATTATGCGTCCTGCAGTGTGACTATTTCACATGCACACGTTGCAATGCCGATGCTGAAAAGATATATCATGCAGCCCTTACCTGCATAAGGCTCTATGGGGAAAAAACACTAAAAGTCGAGTAATGTTAAGGTAACCCATGGTTCAAATACTTCAAGCCTTTACAAATTTAAACTGTAACTTTTTAAATCTGTCCTAATTACCTTGTCCCTCCATAGTGCTCATCTGCTCCGCCTGCCCCTCCATAATGGTCGCCCGCTCCGCCTGCCCCTCCGTGATGCTCATCTGCTCCACCTGCCCCACTGTAGTGCTGATCTGCTCCACCTGCCCCTCCATAATGGTCACCTGCTCCGCCTGCCCCTCCGTGATGCTCATCTGCTCCACCTGCCCCACTGTAGTGCTCATCTGCTCCACCTGCTCTTCCATAATGGTCACCTGCTCCGTCTGCCCCTCCGTGACGCTCATCTGCTCCGCCTGCCCCTCCATTATGGTCGCCTGCTCCACCAGCATGTTCCTTGTCTCTTCCACCTGTGTGGTCCTCACCTCCTCCCGGCTGCTTGTGTTCTCCAATGAGTCACAGGGTGTGAGGTGCAGAGTAATCAGCTGATCATCATTGCCACTGGAATCCTGGTTCCAACCTGTGCAAGTTAAACAAGTGTTATGTTTTGCTTAATTAAAACAGGTGCAGTTCAAACTCATGGTTAACCTCTATGTTTGAAGTGTTAATCTGTTTGAATCGTACAGTCCAATTTTGTGGGTTTGTGGGTGCCAAACTGCAAATGTGGTCAGCTGGAATTTGACATACATGTGTTGTGCTCTTCCCATCATTCCCAAAAGCTTGCTCTCATTTGGGGAGTGAATAAGACAATTGTTTAAGGGATGGTTCACTCTAAAACTAAATTTCAGTCATCAATGACTGATAAATACAGTTGTCTTACAAGTTGCAGGCTAGTTTGCCAAATCTTACAAAATGGTTTGAGGGAGAGCTGTGTCTAAGGATAAATTAATGTTTAAAAACTTTAATTGTATGAAAAGACCCAGTATTGTGCTAACAAACTCTGTGTTGGTTACATAAAAATGGAAACCTCTCCCACGTTTCTACTGTCAAGGATGTTAGGAGTTGACGACTGAATTTATGTTTTAGAGGGGGGACATCCCTTTAAGATTTAGGCCTAAACATTGATAAAAAAATATTTTGCATACTCAACACAAGTTGTGAACTGTGACTTTAAAAATATAGTGCATGCATCTTACCTTCACAGAGGTATTCATAAAATGAACCTATCTTCTGAAGGTAGTCCTGGGCATAGGTGGAGAGTGTGCAGCGAGGGGTTAATATTTCACACTTGTTTTCTTTCTTCTTGGTCTCGTTGCCAAGAAGCAAAACTGGCTTATATCCAATGGCATGGAGTTTCTCAAGCTGCAATGACAACATTGTGTATTTGCGGTTTAAAGTAATAGAAAAACAACAGAAAAAAAAAAACTATGCATATTAGTTATTGAGAATATATAACATTATTGATGAATGCATACAGGTTAATGCGATTCAGGATTTTTTTACTCTATGGTGAGTTTAGCTTTTGTATTATAACCAAGTACGTGCAACTAAGAAAGGCTCATACAGTAGAAGCAAAAAACAACTCTTCTATATACAGTAGAAAAAAAAGCAAAAAGATGAATCTGAAACCATGAGGGTATAATAGAACTTTCTGCAACATTAGTAGCTCAGGTTAAGCACCAACATTGGCAAGATTGTGTAACCACTGTACAATTGGACAGTGACAATCTACATATTTATTCAAAATAAGAATCTTTGTGATTATATGGCCAAATGGGTGAATGCTTCACACATTCATTTACAGCTGACAAGAGCTTTAAATACTACATTATGAATGTAGTAGAATGAATGCAGTCCATTTGTCATCCCCTTGATAAGAAAGTTTGATTATTATATGTGAACCTGGACCACAAAACCAGTCTTAAGTCGCTGGGGTATATTTGTAGCAATAGCCAACAATACATTGTATGGGTCAAAATGATAAATTTTTCTTTTATACCAAAAATCATTAGGATATTAATAAAGATCATGTTCCATGAAGATATTTAGTGAATTTCCTATCGTAAATATATCAAAACTTAATTTTTGATCAGTAATATGCATTGCTAAGGACTTAATTTGAACAACTTTAAAGGTGATTTTCTCAGTATTTAGATTTTTTGGCACCCTCAGATTCCAGATTTTGAAATAGTTGTATCTCAGCCAAATATTGTCCTATCCTAACAAACCATACATTAATGGAAAGCTTATTTATTCAGCTTTCAGATGATGTATAGGTCTCAATTTCAAAACTTATGACTGGTTTTGTGGTCCAGGGTCACATATTGCACCTGTGATTCTGTCATAATGCATACCTCTGTTTTTTATGAATTCAGAATTCCCAACTATCACTTATATTTGCTGTGTGTTTGTTGTGGTAGATAATTTAGGACTGTGATGTGTTAAGGCTAAGATGTGATTATTTAAGGGTTTTACCACTGAAATAAAAACAGTACATTAAATGACATTCTTGCAAAATCCAATTTTCATCTGCCTTCAAAGCTTATAGTTAAATTGTACTTTTAAATTTGTGCTGATATAAAATAATAATAATAATAATAATAATCACTGGCATGATCACTTAATCACAAATGGTACCACTGAATTTATCCCGACAGTTTAATGTCACGCAAGAAATTGTACATACCATGACAATTGCTTCATCCTTGATGGATGCAATGTTGTGGTTCTTCTTACGACCAACCACCCATTCCTCTCGCTTCTCATCAAACCTCTGAAGCTTCTTCTTGAGTCGCTGCTTCAGAGGCTGCTCCTTTTTACAATTCAAGCAGATCTTCTGTGCGCAAATTAAAATACCCTGACAAAAGGGACAAATCTTTTTTGTAGACCCCCCTGGCATTGCGAGAGGTAGAGATAGATAGATGGATAGATGGATAGATAGATGGATAGATAGATAGATGGATAGATAGACAGATAGATAGACAGATAGATAGATGGATAGATAGACAGATAGATAGACAGATAGATAGATAGATAGGTAGATAGATAGACAGATAGATAGATAGATAGAGGTTGGCTAGATAGATAGAGGTTGGCTTAAAAGTGCCTTTGGGTTCGGTAAATCAGGTGTATCAATGTTCGGACAGGTGACTCGTTTGACAGGATCTGCAAGGGAGAACAGAAAATGTTAATTATGTAGTGTAGAGTATAGAGTAGAGTAGAGTACCCCAATAGTGAGAGGTTCCCATTTTCTTATAAATACAATAAAAAGTCAAGATTTTCCAATTTCCTGTATGACAGTTAAAAGGCATGTAACATGCGTCTGGGGTTCCTCATCCCAGATTTAAAGGAAACTTTATGTGCAGTAACTTTAGGCAAAGTTATATTGTTATTACTGACACATTACAGTGAAGTTGTGGGTGAACCACGATGATCGAGAGAAAATGTCATCGTCTAGAGCTCACACAATAATGCAGTGCTCCATGCTAAGTTACTCTTCAGCTGATATAACTTAAACTACACTTAGATTTTACTAGTAATCATTACTAGTATGATTATTATTTATTTTTTTGTTCATTTAGTTGTTTATGTCATATTCTTTTTTTTTTGTAGGTCCCCCTGTAATGGTTCTTTTGATTTCTCTCAACTTCACTGACTAATTATATCTACACCTGTTAATTATACACACACTCTGAGGAAGGCTGAAGGCCCAAATGCATCAGTGTGCAGTGTTTCAGTTATGTTTCTATTAATAGTGATGATGGACAAGAAGTGCATAAAGGCTTTTTAACTTTTTTGGACCGGAAGAAGTGCCTTGGATTTCTTTATATGAATAGAGTTAGCTTATATTGAAGTTAGCTAGCCCCGTTTAGCAAGCCTAATTTCACAAGTGGTTTATTATTATTATTATTATTACGTTATTTATTTTTTTCGCTGATAAGGAGTAAACCATTGGTCGGGTTTTAATTGTTGCTCTAACATTTAAACCATGTGAGTTTAATGGCAAAGAAAGGCATCAATTACAACATTTAAACAAAACGTGATCATTAGTAATGAGCTCGTGACTTACCTGGACAGTGGTTTGAGCCAATGAGAAGACCCGCGGGCGCCCCTGCATCCGGAGGCGGAGGATCATGGGTAATGCTGACAGAAATGCCAAAATGTAATCTTTTTCCACATTTTTATCAGAGAATAAGGCAGAAAATATATTTTATAATTTCTATACTGTAATAAATGTGTGTGTCCCTAATTAACGCAGTCTCGTATATTTGTATAAAGCTTTTGAAAAAAATGTATGAAATGTTTTTAATACGACGGAAACTGTATTTACGTTGATCACAGTTTAATAAAAACATTGTACGTTAGGCCTGTTAATTGTAATGATTTAATTTCCACGGTCATTCAAAGCGAGCAAAGAACACAACGGAGCTTTTAGAAACTCCGAATCAGTTAAACCATTGCGTCGCAAAATGATTCACTGTTTCGAAGCGCTCCAGTCGAAATGATTCACTGTTTCGAAGCGCTCCAGTCGAAATGATTCACTGTTTCGAAGCGCTCCAGTCGAAATGATTCACTGTTTCGAAGCGCTCCAGTCGAAATGATTCACTGTTTCGAAGCGCTCCAGTTGAACTGATTCACTGTTTCGAAGCGCTCCAGTCGGATCGCGTATCACGAATCATTTGATTCAGATCAGATATGTGTGTATATTTGACTGCAAGGAACCACTGACGATGGTTTATAATAGCGAGTAGCTTACAGAATATAAAGCAATAAAAACAAGGATAAAATATCCTGATTAAATGTTGAGTAATAGTGCTTGAATATTAAAAAAAGAAAAGAAAAGAATAACAAATCAGAAAAAAAAAATACCACCCAGTGGCAAAATTCGTGTCCATGAACACGAATCAATAGATTAAATTTCGTGACTATATCACGAACTGGATAAAATATCCGTGAGACTGAATTAATATTCAAAAAAAAGGTTGTGTCACGGGAGGAGAAAACAACAGACTGGGTTGTGTCACAGGAGAAAACAACAGACACAGTGGGTGTGACGTCAGGCCTCAGAGAGGCTTTTATTAAACAGAAAATCAACATAAAGTATCCTCGTAGTGCTGCGGGGTTCGTGATGGTGGGGCAGTGTCCGAGAAGGAAGGGTCCAGGCAAGGGGCGGAGTCCGGCGGCCGCACGCGCTCCCCTCTCAGGTCCAGGGTGCAAGGGGTGGCAGCTTCTTCCAGCGGCTTCGTCCTTCTCTTAGCCCACGGCACTCGAAGAGACTAGACGGCCCGGCATCCTGGCTCCTACGGCCGTGTAACGGGTACTGTTTCATCCGGACTTCGAGTCCGGCAGCTTGCATCTTGGGTGGCACGGAAGTCCCTCAAGGTTCAAGGTTCAAGGTTCTTGTTTATTTGTCACATACACAATCATACAGGGTATAATCAGTAGTGAAATGTAGGTCAGGACAGGTCCGCTCAATGGACAGTGCAAAAAAATAAAAATAAAAGATGATACATAACACAGGAGCATATATTTAAATATAGGTAGAAATAAAAAATAAATAAATAATAATAAGTAAAAAACAATGAAATAAAATAAGGAGTAAAATGTGCAATACAGTCTACTGTGGATTTAATAAATATTTATATAACCAGGGATGTGCAAGAGGAATGTGCAAACAGGTTGTACACATAGCAGCAATGCGGAAGATGGAGAATGATGGGTGTTACAGTTAATTAAATGAGTCCTGTAGATGTTAGGAGACTGAGTTTAGGAGCCTGATGACCTGAGGGTAGAAGCTCCTCCTCAGTCTCTCAGTTTTTGCCAACACGCTTCTGAAGCGCTTGCCCGATGGCAGTGTGATGAAAAGACGGTTACCGGGGTGATTTGAGTCCTTGATTATTTTTGCAGCTCTGCTTTTGCAGCGTTTGAGGTAGATGTCCTGCAGAGAGGGGAGGGCAGACACAGAGATGCGCTCAGCTAAGCGCACGACTCTCTGCAGAGCTTTGCAGTCCTGATTTGTGGCGTTACTGTACCACACTGAGATGCACTGAGTCAATACACTTTCTATGGCCCCTGAATAGAAAGTTTTCAGGATTGCTGGTGAGACCCTGAATTTCCTCAGCTGTCGCAGATGGTACAGTCTTTGCCTGGCTTTCTTGACCTGTGTTTGAATGTGTGCAGTCCAAGTCAGGTCCTCGGAGATGTTTACGCCGAGGTACTTGAAGCTGCTCACCCTCTCCACAGGGGTCCCGCTGATCATAAGAGGAGTGTAGGGCAGCAGGTGTCTCTTTCTGAAGTCTACAATCAGCTCTTTAGTTTTGCTCACGTTCAGAGAGAGACAGTTGTCCTGGCACCATGATGTTAGTCTCTCTACCTCACCCAAGTATGCGGTCTCATCATTGTTGGAAATGAGGCCCAGAACCACAGTATCATCAGCAAATTTAACAATAGAAGTGGAGCTGTGAGAGGACACACAGTCGTGTGTGTAGAGAGAGTAGAGCAGGGGACTCAGAACACAGCCCTGCGGGGCTCCTACGTTCAGGGTGATGGAGTTGGAGGTGAACTGGCCCATTTTCAACACTTGTGGTCTGCCGGTGAGGAAGTCTTGGATCCAGTCACAGAGTGTAGTGTTTAGGCCGAGGTCTGAGAGTTTGACAGCTAGCTTGGAGGGGACTATAGTATTGAAAGCTGAGCTATAGTCAATGAATAGCAGTCTGACATAGTTGCCATTTTTGCTGTCAATATGAGTGAGGGAGGAGTGCAGTACCTGAGAGATGGCATCATCAGTAGACCTATTTGGGCGATAGGCAAACTGAAGAGGGTCCAAGGTAGCAGGGATGGAGGAGCATATGTGTTTCTTTAAAAGTCTCTCAAAAACCTTCATGACTGTTGATGTGAGGGCAACTGGACGATAGTCATTCAGGCAAGAGGGTTTACTGTTCTTAGGCACAGGGATGATGACAGATTTCTTAAATGAGGTTGGAATCACAGAGGTAGCAAGGGACTCATTAAAGATGGAAGTAAACAAACTTCAATGCTCCCTTCCTGGACCCACGAGGACACCAGCATGCATGCACGGGGGAAGAGACCGGTCTCTCAAGGAGAGGCGCTCGGCATTTAACAGCGGCGGTGACAAGGCTCCATTCGGTTCAGGTGTGCCTCATCACACGCCACCAGACCTGGCTGTTTATGCTCCCCTCCTCTCTCACACACCCACTCCTGTCGTGAGCCTGGTGAAAGGTGGCGATTAAGGGACGGGGTGATTATGACAATTAGGGGGGGAGGCAGCCGACTTGTCACACTAGTCAGTTCATGTGTATTTATGGGTACACGGACCACTTGAAATAAATCAGGCAGGTTATTTGTGAATCTGTCTTTGGTGGCTGGAACAATAGTTCTGCCCGGACGATAACGCGGTGCCATATAGTTAATATCAGTAATACGCAGCATGCATGATACAAGGAAATGGTCAGTAACATCATCACTTTGAGGTACGATATCTATATCAGTAAGATCAATTCCATGCAATATAATTAAATCTAGCGTGTGATTATAACGATGATTGGGCCCGGTGACGTTTTGCTTGACACCAAAAGGGTTTATTAGGTCAGTAAACGCAAGTCCTAGCGCATCATTTTTATTATCAACGTGAATGTTAAAATCTCCAACAATTAACCCTTTACCAACATTGACCAATAGGTCTGAGAGGAAATCTGCAAATTCTTTTACGAAATCTGTATATGGCCCTGGCGGTCTATACACAGTAGCCAGAGCAAGAGCTAGGAGAGAATTCTTTTGCATATCTGACAGTGACAGTATTTGTCAATATAAAACACAGGATATAACAGGCAGATGCAACTAGTCACAATTTCTTCAAAAAGTATTAATATTCCAAGTCTTCTGAGGCAAAGCGATTGATTTGTGAGAGGAATAGAAGCGATCACCATTTCGACCTGCCGTAAAGCTGTCTGTGCACAAATTCAAAAATTGCAGCCAGAAGAAGCATTACATCAGCTTTGGTTGTGGAATGCCATTGGCTCTTGTGTGTCTCTTGTAATACTTGTACTGCTTTTTTAATGGTCAGCTTTCGCAATAAATACCTGTGACTTTACTTTTATTTGCCTGTTACGTGTTTTATATTGTTCAGAAGTGGGTAGGTTTTGGGTAGGGGTGGGTTTATGTCCTCCAAAATATCTATGAAAGTATAAATTCATATAAAATGATTTTTATTTTTACAAATGCATGCAAACCATTAAATGCGCCTTGATCTGACGCATAAGGCAAACAGCTGAAAACAACGGAGTACCCTGCACATCGAAAAGTGATGCTAAAGGGAAAGCTTCATGAAAGTTTCAGGAATGAGACCCAATGAGAGAGAAAATGACACGGAATCATTTCTATAAAGTGTTTTATTGGATTTAAAAAAATCATATATAACAAACATATCCGATAATAAATATGTACAATAAACTAAGATGTCACACATTTTCAAGAGTAAAAGAAAGCTGAGCAAATAACAAATCACAGGTTTTATGACGAAAAGAGGCAGGATAGTTTTCCAGCATGGTGCAGATAAAGAACAGACTGAAAGAAACTAGACAAAACATAACAAATCAAAGCAGTGAACCAAAGTATAGGAATATTCTGTTGTGTTAGAATGTTAAAGAGCGCTATGATAGTATATGGGGTATATACGATCATCATGTTTACTGTGGATATCAGAATGAGATAAAACGCTTTTCTCTTCATGTGGTTTTCCTCCTCTTTCTCTTTCCTTCTCTCTCCTGGTCCTGACTGCTTCAGAGCTCTGAGAACAGTTAAACAGCAGAACAACTCGATGGAGAGGAAGATTAGGAACTGCATCGAGAAGAATCATGCATGTACATGAATGGTAGATAACATTAATATGAGCATGAAACACAAACAAGAACCAAGAATAAATATCCAGACCACAGTGCAGCAGATCACTCTATATCTGAGAGGTTTGTACTTCAGAAAGGTTACAGGATGAACCACTGCCAGGTAACGCTCAACACAGATCACACACTGAAACAGAGGATGACCAGTGACTCCTAGTCCTTGCAGGAACTGTAATAATATAAGGAAAACCGAAAATCAACTTGATATTACAAGGAGCAAACTATCCAAACAGGCACCAATTTCACAAACAGAGAGATTGAGGTTGAAGATTTCTGATCCAACTCCATTTCCTCTGATGATGAGCCATATAACATATGAGTGTGTAGGAAGAACCAACAGCAAATTGATGCAGACCATAGAAATTTCCAGATCGTTTACTATCCATATGGAAGGAGTTGTGGAGTTGGTGGAATTCATTTCCTTTTTGTTGGTTTGAGCACAAAAGCTCTCAAAACAAATACTGCTGCTAAAGGAAGAGAGAATCATAAATGTGCCAGGTTATTCAGACTACAGTTCAACATAAGCAAGATAGAAAGGGAGATTAAAAGGTAAATTTGTCATTCTATTTCACTCTGTAATTTATCCAGATAACTAATAACTATTTTACTTTAATCCATCTAACATGCCTATAAAGAATTCCATATGACTGATAGTGTCCAATTTAATTTTATTACATGAAGAGTGAATTTCCATTCTCTCTGGATGTGTATATATATTGTAGACTGGCAGTTTTCAGAAGGATATATATTCATGGTTTCATCTGCTACACGTCACATGATATGCAAATATTTAAAGGTGTCATAGGTGATTGCCCTTCAGAATTATTTTTTGTTATTCTGGTTGAAAGTCTCTTCACATCCTGATGGCAATCATTAAGTTAAGTGTTCTAAATGTATTTATCTGTATTTATATATTATGTGGAAGGTGTAGGACCAAGAAATGTTCGTCCAATCAAAATGCTCGGTCCGAGCGTTTTAATTGTCTTTTCTATCTGTCTGTCAAAGCATGTATTTGCATACCCCCCCCCCCTTTTGCATATTTTGCATCTCTCTGATGTGCAGCAAAAGATAATTGAGCTTCACAAATTAGTGAAGTAACTTTAAGAAAAGAGCTAGAGCACTGAACATTCCCATTTCCACCATCAGGGCAATAATTAAGAATTTCCAGTCAACGTAATATGTTTCTGACTCAAAAGAGAAAAAATAAGCCAAGCGCATTTGGATGCTGTTAAGTTTGCTGAAATAAATAGTACAAGGAACAGCAGCAACAAACAGAAGCAGTAATAGGCTACTGAGGTCATACTGTAGGTGTTTATAGAATAATTTAAACAACTTTGAATGCAGCTCAACCAGTTAGAATCATAGACCAAAACTATCAGTTTTAAAAAATATATATTTTTAAATCCGGCCCTTGAAATGCAAAATATAAGACAGAATGTTTAGAAAGAATTAGAGCGAAATTGGCATTGAGCCATCGATAAAATTATTTATTGGACAAGCAAACTTACAACAGCCCTGTCTGAAAAACACACGCAGAATGAACTAAATCTACATAAGATATTGGAAGGCTTTCATGCACTTATGAACTGACTGTCTGATGTTTAACACGGCAAGAAAGCAAGTCTAAAAGTTACCAGACTGAAACAATGAATGATTGAAGACGCTGGATTTGTGTAGTCATGACATTAAACCTTATACATAATCAAAGTTCTAAGATATTCAGAGGCATTTATAGTACAGCATTTGTATAACATTGAATTTTCATACAATTCCTAAATATGCATTGCTTCAAAGAAGCCTTCAGTCCCATGTAAAAAATCACAATAGCAGGTTTTATGAAGAACATGAGAGTTTTCCAGCCCTGTGCAGATAAAGAACAGGCTGAACAAAACTAGCCAGCACATAACAAACCAAACCAGCAAACCAGTGTTCTCTAATATATTGTGTTAGCATGGTGGTGAGAGATATGATAGCATATGGGACATGTATTATAGTCACGTTCACAGTAGATATTAGAATGACATTAAATGCTCTTCTCTTCATGTGGTTTTCATCCTCTTTTTCTCTCTTTCTCTCTCCTGGTCCTGACTGCTTCAGAGCTCTGAGAACAGCCACAAGACAAAACAACTGGATCGAGAGGAAGAGGAGGAACTGCAGTGTGAAGAACAAGGTGTATGCCTTCAAGTTGAGAGGGTTTAATATAAACATACAAAATAAACATGCACCAAGTGCGATTATCCAGGCCGCAGTGCAGCAGATCACTCTATATCTGAGAGGTTTGTACTTCAGAAAGGTTACAGGATGAACCACTGCCAGGTAACGCTCAACACACATCAGACACTGAAACAGAGGACGGCCAGTGATGGCAAGTCCTTGTAGAAATGTTACTAATGTAAAGAGACATGAGAACACTTTTAACAGTATAAAGAATAAAGAATTCACACAGTTACCAATCTCGCAAACAGAGAGATTGAGGATGAAGAACTCTGATGCAATTTTACTTCTTGTTCCAGTGACAATGAGCCGTATAACATAGGAGTGTGTAAGAAGACCAAACACCAAGTTGAAGGTGAAGACACAAATTTCCAGATAGTCTGTTAGGTTAGTGGAAGGAGTTGTGGAGTTGGTGTACGCGTCAGGTGTGGTTGAGTTCATTTTCACCTCGCTTAAAATATAGCAACTGTGATCTGTAGGAATAGAGAGGAGTGTAAATGTAATTCAGGGTTCAAAGTAAATTTGATTCTCCTTCCTATCATACTCATAAAATGCCCATAAACCTTTGATATATGACTGATAACCATATTGTAACATATTGTTCAGCATAAAAAGTTTAAAAGAGTTTGTCACCTGAATAGTGAATGTCCAGTCTCTCTGGATGTTATGTAAATCTCAGTGCAGTGCTTTGTGGACTGTCTTCACAGCTGTCACAAGAATATATGACTTCTGCATGTAGCATAGAACACATATGCAAATATTCAATGTAAAAAAACAAACAAAAAAAAACATAGGTTCAAAAGTCTAGTTATGTGGAACTATAATTGATAGCTCATGATCCTACAAAAAAAGTAGAAAACAGGTTTCACAGTCAGCTTATGAGATGTTTTCCTGAAGACTAGTTGGAAAATTATATTGTAAGAAAATATTCTTTCTGAATAAATATTTATTAACTGGTTTTATTCAAGACAAAAATGTTATTTAATATCACAGAGCCAACCTAAATACATTAATTTATACCAATAAAGCAGCAAATTTATACCAATAAGGCAACAATTGCAGGGTACAACTTTTTGACAGTGTAAAATGTGTTTTATGATAATTCTCTTCAGGTTTATACTATATTCTTGATACTTGGTAAAAGGTGTACTGTCAACTTAAAACAAAATGTATATTTTCTAGATAATATTTTTCCAGCATAAATGGGTCTTGTTACAAAAAAATTCTTTCTGCCTTATTTTAGGAAGGACGTCTTTCACAAGGGGATCACCATAGGAGGTCCTTTGTGGAAACCTTCACACCAAAGCACATTGTTGATTTTCTCTAAATTTACCCATAATCGATCAATGAGATTGACAATATCATGATTATTTTTTAGAAGTCAAATCTTTAAAGAAATTGTCATGAGTGAATATAAATCTGAAACTTGGCTTCCACAGGTGGCACACACCAAACACCTGCTATGCAAATTTTTTGAGTGCCAAATGGGAGGTTTAGAAAGACCAAACATTATGAGAAATTATGAGACAATAATATATACACAAACAGTCAAGAGTTTAAACACACCTGCTTGTACTTTATAACATTGTACACATTTTTGAATAATAGTGAAGGCGTAAAGGTGAGATCAATAAAACTCTGGACATTCACTCAACGACTTTAATGAGGTTTTCATGCACAAGGAGGTCAATTCGAGGTGCTGAACATTTCTAAATTGAACAGATCAAATAGTAAAATGTCACATTAATGGGTATTATGAGGAACAGAGACAGGAGAGTTTTCCAGCCTGGTTCAGATAAAGAAAGGGTTACTCAAAGAATGTAATATATTACTCATTACTAGTAACTCCTTTCAAAAGTAATATTGTTACTTCACTTATTACTTTCTGGCAACAGTAATTAGTTACACTACTAGTTACATTACTTTTTCTTCAAGCCCCACAGAAGTTGTAACTGTGTAACTTCCACATAAAATTCTTCTAAAATGTTACTAACAACATATTTCTGCCTCATCATTTGACCAAAATCCACATTGGATCGCAGTCAGAAGTTATTACTCAATCACTCAATAGTGATTAATAGTGACATTCAAGTAGAAGTGTTGTATCCATCTCAATGATTATCATGTGTAGCTTGAAGCTAATTGTAGCTATAATTTCTCTGTTACCCATATACAATTATATTTCATTATGTATTTTATCAAATCACATAAATTTGCAAGAAACTGTTTAATTTTCCAAAAAGATTTTTAATTATAGTAATATAATGTACTACATGCTGATCAGAGGGATGTGGGTGGGATGTAATGCCAGAGTAAAGTAAAGCCACAACTTACACAACAGTGTTCAAATCATCGTTTTTCCTGACAAAATCAATATAATGTAATATTTCTATCTGCTGAATGTAAGCTTTTCCATATTCCAAGCTTGCCTGCTGCATGCACTAGGGACATCACATGCATGTGCGAGTCATGAAAATTATGAAAATAAATCTAGGAATTATTTGATTGTTGGATTTTAAATCAGCGGGGTTGAGACATCAAAAGTAACTAAGCTGTTTTATGGATGAAATCTTATTAGTAATTAGTGACACTACTAGTTACTGCAAAAAGTAATATTATTACATTAACTAAGATACTAGTTACTGCCCAACTCTGCCAATCAACCACATTATGTGAATGCGTTGAATTAGAGCGGTTAATAATCCAAGTAAAGCAAATGGGACAAATGTGATGTCAATCTCACAGTAGTAATTAGAATGATATAAAACGCTCTTCTTTTCATGTAGTTTTCCTTCTCTCTCCTGGTTCTGACTGCTTCTGAGCTCTGAGAACAGCCACAAGACAAAACAACTGAATGGAGGAAGAGGCAGAACTGTAGTGGGAAGAGCCATGCGTATACTTGATTGGATGTATACATTGAAATAAACAAGCCAAACAAACAAAAGCTAAGAGTGATTATCCAGGCTGCAGTGAAGCAGATCACTCTATATCTGAGAGGTTTGTACTTCAGAAAGGTTACAGGATGAAGCACTGCCAGGTAACACTCAACACACATCAGACACTGAAACAGAGGATGGCCAGTGAAGCCTAGGCTTTGTTGAAACAGTGATAATCTTAGGCTTGGGAAAACAGTGATAATGGTTTAAAAGTAGAAGCAACTGACAGTAGACAGATGAAACAATTGAGACAGTTACCAATCTCACAAACAGAGAGATTGAGGATGAAGAGCTCTGATGCAACTCCACTTCCTGTGACGATGAGCCATATAATGTACAACCCGAATTCCTGAAATGTTGGGACGTTTTTTAATTTGAATAAAATTAAAACTAAAAGAAGACTTTCAAATCACATGAGCCAATATTTTATTCACAATAGAACATAGATAACATAACATAAATGTTTAAACGGAGAAATTTTACACTTTTATCCACTAAATTAGCTCATTTCAAATTTGATGCCTGCTACAGGTCTCAAAAAACTTGGCACAGGGGCAACAAAGGGCTGAAAAAGCAAGACATTTTGAAAAGATTCAGCTGGGAGAACATCTAGCAACTAATTAAGTTAATTGACATCAGGTCTGTAACATAAAAGGGATGTCTTAGAGAGGCAGAGTCTCTCAGAAGTAAAGATGGGCAGAGGCTCTCCAATCTGTGAAAGAGTGCATAAAAAGATTATGGAATACTTTAAAAACAACATTCCTCAACGTCAAATTGCAAAGGCTTTGCAAATCTCATCATCTATAGTGCATAACATCATCAAAAATTTCAGAGAAACTGAAGAAATCTCTGTGCGTAAGGGACAAGGTCGAAGACCTTTGTTGGATGCCCGTGGTCTTCGGGCCCTCAGACGACACTGCATCACTCATCGGCATGATTCTGTCATTGACATTACTAAATGGGCCCAGGAATACTTCCAGAAACCACTGTTGGTAAACACAATCCGCCATGCCATCTACAGATGCCAACTAAAGCTCTATCATGCAAAAAGGAAGCCATTTGTGAACATGGTCCAGAAGTCCCGCCGTGTCCTGTGGGCCAAGGCTCATTTAAAATGGACTGTTTCCAAATTTGACATTCTTGTTGGAAATCACGGATGCTGTGTCCTCCGGGCTAAAGAGGAGGGAGACCTTCCAGCATGTCATCACTGTTCAGTTCAAAAGCCAGCATCTCTGATGGTATGGGGGTGCATAAGTGCATACGATATGGGCAGCTTGCATGTTTTGGAAGGCACTATGACTGCTGAAAGGTATATAAAGGTTTTAGAGCAACATATGCTCCCCTCCAGATGATGTGTATTTCAGCAGGACAATGCAAAACCACATACTGCAGCTATTACAACAGCATGATAAGATAAGATTATTTTATTTGTCACATACATGATTATATAACCAGCAGTGAAATGTATTCTCTGCATTTAACCCATCCTAAGTGAACACACACCCGGAGCAGTGGGCAGCCATGTTACAGCGCCCGGGGAGCAGTTGGGGGTTCGGTGGACACCTCAGTCGTGGTATTGAAGGAGGATACTCCCCCCACCAACAATCCCTGCCAGACCTGAGATTCGAACCCACAATCTTCCGGTTACAAGTCCGACTCGCTATCCATTAAGCCACGACTGCCCCTAATAGGTGGGGCATGGCTTCGTTGTAGAAGAGTCTGGGTGCTGAATTGGCCTGCCTGCAGTCCAGATCTTTCACCTATAGAGAACATTTGGCGCATCATTAAACGAAAAATACGTCAAAGACGACCGCGAACTCTTCAGCAGCTGGAAACCTATATCAGGCAAGAATGGGACCAAATTCCAACACCAAAACTCCAGAAACTCATAACCCCGATGCCCAGACGTCTTCAAACTGTTTTGAAAAGAAGAGGAGATGCTACACCATGGTAAACATGCCCCCGTCCCAACTATTTTGAGACCTGTAGCAGGCTTCAAATGTGAAATGAGCTCATTTTGTGCATAAAATTTTACAATTTCTCAGTTTAAACAGTTTAAACCTGTTATTTCTTAGAGGAGTAACGTATCATAAAACTAATATTGTAAGAAAACTGAAGCTTCCTGTGATAGTATAAGAACAATATATGTTTGCCTAATTTCATAGCATTCACCTTATTTTTAACGTAAGAGCAGGTGCATTTTAGATGTACAAAAACAGTCTGTTATGCTGCTCAATAGTACAAACTGGTGTTTGCTTTCATATAAAGTGCATCGGTCTTGGAAGTTTAACCCAAATAAGAATTTCCACCAGAAAACGTCATCTGAACAAGTAACATGTCTGCCACTTTTGTTTTGACCAACTGAGGGAAAAAAAATCATTACAATACATTGCGCTACCAATGGTGATTGGTGGGGTTCATACCCGTCAACATTTGGGTACCAAAATCTGGGAGACCCTGTGATTTAATATGCTGAGATATGTCATTTTTCCCACCATGTCCGATATTAAAATCAGTGCGACACACTTTGCAAAAGGTGTGGGCGTTGTTTACATGGCTTCAAGACAAGAAATTAAATTCTTTCATCCAGCTGTTGTTAAATTTACAGAATTTTTTTTTTCTTCGCCAGAGCACCACCTGACTCTTCTCCTTCAATTTCTACCACTGATGCTAGATCCAACTTCCCGGCGCGTCTACTACTTGCGCAGAAATCAACAGCACAACTGGGTTGTAGGTTGCCAGGTTGAGGTCACAAATGGTTTAAAATTTGTATATTGTGTCGATTGTGTGAGGTGATGCGTTTCATACAAGATCTGAAAACTGGACAACCTTGGAATAAAATATTGATGTGATTATTCATATAACTAGGTTTGGGCCATACAAATTATGTGAGTTTACCAGGAGAAATAACAAAATGGGAGGTGGGCAGGAGATGGGTGTGAAATATGGGAGACTCCCAGGAAAAAAGGGAGTGTTGATGGGTATGGTGGGGTTCTTCTGGTAAAATTCGCATTCCCAGGGGCTAAATATGTTATTGGGATCACTTCAACCCGCGGACATGAAAAACAACCAGTGGCAACAGTGTTAAAAGCCCAATTCTGCAGGAAAACCGCGGACTTGGCAACACTGCCATGCGATATAGCCTACTAGCCATGACTCCTTTATGTATACAGACGTGATGTAATGATGCAAAGACGAACAGTAGCGTGCTGGTATTTCCCGCCAAAACCTACCAGTACCACTCAAATTAGAAAAAGCTTGCCGTTTTGAACAATGGCTGGTTATGTACTTGTTCAAAAATTAATTTCGGATAATTTTCTAACCAAAATAAAAAGTTATGGACTGCAGCTTTAAGTTTTATGGTTTACTTTGTTATTCTTCTAGTTATTTACCTATATCGGCTAATTAATTGGCACATTAACAGAAAATAGCTTTCTAGGTGCAAAATATGCAAAATATGGTGGACAGATAAAAATGCAACACCTAATTTTCAGTCATCTTTCAGGACAAATCATTAGTTTTCTCAATCAAATACAACAAACCATGGCATTGATGGAAAACATTTTAAATCCAAATTAGTTTGTTTCCTAAAAACTGAATGCCCAGTCCCTCTGGGTGTATTTAAATTTGCATTTCTTTAGACTGACTTCACAGCTGTCGCAAGGATATTTCAAGGTTAAGTCATTTGCATGACTTCTTGTCACATAACAAAGGCTATTCAAATATTTCAAGTGACAAACATGGTATTCAGATAGCTGTCTGAGTAAACAGTTGAAATATTTGCATAAAAAATATTGTATTTGCATAAAACATACAACATTAACTTATTTACATGATATTAGATATTCATATGCAAGTTTAAAAAGAGGTAAAATGCATGCTAACAAATGTTATGTTACATTTAAATCACTAAATAATGACAACATGAAGATCAGGATAAAAGTTCCCTCTAGGGAGTCTACTGTTTAAGTGATTGAGAAGTCAGTGTTTTGTAAGGAATATGATGACCAGTGAAGACTATGGAATCAATTTGAAGTATGTATAGTGATGGTAATAAATATTCTGTTCTTTGTCAAATCAAGTGTCTTCTGTGACTTTTAAATTCACTGCAATACTCTATACAAAAACAAATGACATGGAAATAGGTGACACTGTGTTAGAAATAAATGCTTTTATTATGAAAACATACAAGTCACTGATGATACATAAACTGAAATTTTTATCGTCAGACTTTTCCTTGTTTCATGGGAGGTTTGTTTTTGAAAGCAATAGACATATACAACATCTTGGCCATTTCCACCATTATTGCATGAAGGGAAAAAAATAATTTTGTTAAAATGTTATCCTATTGCAGAACACTTTATGTGATAAGCATCCAACTGAACATTCTATTGTAGGCTTTTCAACTGAACTGAATCAGTGAAACAATTATACAGCACAAAAGATCCACAAAACAGAAAAAAAAGTAAATGCTAACATGAGGTTTAAATGTTTTAAAGGCATGAGAGGTGCTATGGAGGTCTAAAGAAGGGCAGTTTCCCAACTCGCCTGAGAAAAAGTAGAGCAGGCACAAAACCACCAAGCACAAAACACCACAAGCTGAACACGCTCACTTCTTCAATATCTTTTTGTAGCAGAATATTGAGGAATCTTGAGATAATAAAAGGAACAACAACGATTAGCATAGTCACAGTCAATATTACAATAATCTTAAACGCTCTCCTCTTTAAGGGGTTTTCCTCCTCTTTCCCTCTTGTTTTCTCTCCTGGTCCTGACTGCTTCAGGGCTCTGAGAACAGCCACAAGACAAAACAACTGGATGGAGAGGAAGAGAAGGAACTGCAGGAACGAAAACCACATAAATTTGTTGGTTGAAACCACGACGAACGTGCACAATAAGCAGGATCCAAGACCTGTTATCCAGACCACAGTGGAGCAGATCACTCTATATCTGAGAGGTTTGTACTTCAGAAAGGTTACAGGATGAACCACTGCCAGGTAACGCTCAACACACATCAGACACTGAAACAGAGGACGGGTGGTGATGATGTTTCCTGTTAAAAACGTCAGTACAGTCAATTGCACTGATCCTTGGAGACTTTGATTAGTTACCCTCTGCAAATAAATCAAAGCAAATAGAAAGAAAATGATCTCACTAACAGATATATTCAGGATGAAGAACTCTGATGCAACTCTATTTCTAGATCCTGTGATGATGAGCCAAATAACATAGGACTGTGTAGGAAGACCAAACAGAAGACTGAAGGTCAACACAAACATCATTCCTGTGTTTTCAGATGCTGTGACGTTGGTTGATGGGAACATCTCGCATGCGGGATCCACAGAAGAGCAGTTCATCTGTACTTTTCTCTAAGTGCACAGCCTTTCAGTTAGTACCTGTATAGAAACATTGTTCATTTTGATTCAATCCCAAGATGAAGCCTACAAACCATTACAAGTCAAACTGTGTAAATGAAAGCAATAGTATGATATTAAACATGTTTCACTGCCTAATTATTGTAGGTAAAAAGTGCATTGTCATCTAGCTTTGTAATGGGAAATGTGATTGAAAACAACTTGATAAAATATATTAAACAATTTGACTTCATTTTATTATTTAATATTTAGTTTTAAAATTATAAACTGTATGAAGCAGTTTATTACCTTGACAAGTCAAGTTCCAATCATTCTTCAGAAATCAAGTTCTATTTCATATGAAGCATTGTTAAAAAGACCCGCTGCAAATGAACATTTTTGAAGTGTTCTAGAGATCAGCCAGTTTGAATGCGCTGTCAACGCCGAAACATAAAGACACTACGCTCCACCCATTTCTAGCAGGTGGCAGTGATTAGCGTCTTGTAGAAATAGCCCGCACAGAGTAAATGAAAGCAAAATGGACTTGATGCTTTTCTGACGTTTGGTGTTTTGTTCTTATGTTATATGAACCAAGTGAGTTTATGTACTTTAACTCATGATAGCTGTTACCCTTCTGAATTTGTTTAGTTGATAATCATTGTTTAAGGGTACTTTAAAACCCTTCGGTCACTTCTGACCGAAACTTTTTTTGTTTTGAATTTTTAAAAATCACAGCTTCATCAGAATGGTACGAAACTTGATGACTTTTATGGCATTTTTAATGTGAACACACACAAAAATTGAGGGCTTGATTCGAGCAGGCTAAGTGGTCATAAAAAATAGTCACACTTGTGGTCTTTGGTCAAAAATGACCAACCATAGGAAAATGAATGGGAAATTGACAAAAACACAAAAATTCTGCAAATGTTTGTGTGTACAATCTACAAATCTGCCACAATGCTGAAAAAAGTACACAACAATGATGGGGTGAAACCCTAAAACATCAAGAGTGCAAAACCAACACATCCATTCACACACACACACACACACACACACACACACACCTATGAACTGGTGTGACTGTAACACAGCAAATATGTCAAATAAAAGCAATAATTCAACTACAATGCAGTAAAAAAGTGGACAGCAAGGAAGTGGTTACACTTTAAACATCAAGAGTGCAAAACAGACACATCCACTCACACACATACCCACTAAACTGGCTTTAAAAATTGATTTTAAAGGCATTGTCTCTATTTTAACATGAAATACTGACATAATTGAAAAGTAATAGAAAATATTTGAAATTGTATTCAATGGGAAAAAAAATATCATAATTATTGCATAAATATTAATTAGTAGCATGAAATTCTCTCAAAATACAAATAAAAAAGTATTATTAAACAAAAATAAGTTACATTGATTTTACTGGGAGGGAGGGGGAGTGGAATTTTTTTTTAGGTGTCCGGTCACTTTTGACCGTGAAGACCACAAGTGTGACTCCCAAATAAGGAGCACCAGAGGGTTAAATGTAATGATTGATTTGTGATCACATGCTCATTATGTTGATTGTGCATGGAAGTGTGTTTTTGCTACCTTTATTTGTATGAGTTTACTTAGTTCATTGATTTGTGTTTATTCTAATTTGTTGTTGTATCCTTGTTATAGACCACACACACACACACATGGAAACAGAAATTTTCTGCACTTACGTGCTCAACATTAATTTGGCATTCATGGAATTGTTGTGAAGAAAATAAAAGCATCAAAAGAATTTTAAACTGCATCTTACCGTCTCTAACTGGACATCTGTGGTGAACTAGTCCCCCACTGGCAACCCCAACTTTTATCAGTTTTCTTTAAGCCAGTTTTCAAATCCCGCCCACTGCCAGGTTAACTCGATTGTATTTCGGCACCCCGGGTTGCCAGTTGGCGGAAAACACAGCGTATTTCATTTCATTCATCATTATGTCGTTAATCTGGCAACCTGCATGTGTGTCAAGTCTGAGGAGGAGGAGCTGGTGAAAAAAACCCTCTCCAATATTTTGAATTTGGACTGCAATACCTAGTTCAATCCTACATACAGCACCTTTAACATAAGCTATGCACCGCGGTTGTTTACAAAACGCGGAGCTACAACATATGGTCGGGTAAAACAGATCAAAATGAGTTCACTTTTAAAAATGTTACAACACTCCCACCAATGACAAACATACTATCATAAAACCATACATTTCCACATATCATATATGCTCTCCACCATCAACGCATCTACACATTGTACACAGTGAAGGGACTCGATCACGTTCAGCGTGACTGACTCTTCTTTATTGGCTTATTTGGCGACTCGCATGCGTACATGGCCACCTATAGGGTTGCTCAATTATATTTAAAGTCCGGGTGAACCGGAAGTTGCTGCTGACTTTATTTCAGTGCAGTGACGTATTTCCTGCAGAAACGGAATATTGAATAGAGGGCAGGGTTTTATTTTAGCGCTCCTCCTCTCTGTCTCTCACTCATAGGCTGCATCCGAAAACTTAGGCAGCTGACTTGCTGCCTCATGAGGCAATGACTTTACAGGCAGCATTTTTGCACGAAGCCACCTCACGAAATGATTTCGGACAGGCTTCTGAGGCAGTGTAACGGTTTAATGATCTACAACAAAATAGAACGAGTTTTGGTGATAACTAAACAAATATTTACAGGTGCATTTTAGGGGTGTCCCCGACTAAGGATTTTCATAGTCGAATCGGGATTTTCGAATCATGCTGATAGTCGACTGATAGTCGAATCATATGTTTGGGGGCGGGGTCAAAATACATTACATTCCACAGTCATAAATACTGACGTTAACACACAGGGAAAATAGCCTAACGGACGCCTCGCATACAAACGGGGTAAATAATGTTTTATGTTTTGATTAAAAGATAGAAGTTAACATTAAACGTCAGCGAAACCCTAAGAATTCACAACATTTTTTTACAATAGTGCTCTCATTATAATGTTATGTATATGACAGAAGTTATTAATCTTCTGCATTTCTGTTTTGAGCTGCATGCGCTGAAGATGACCAGTAGCTAGAATGAAGCAATTGACAGCAGGTTTATAATCAATGGGATTTAACTCATCATTTATCTCATATAGAATACGCGTCGTTATTTATACAACATAATCTTAATATCACGATTTATAGGCTATCTGCACGAAACGCCCCGAATGCAGAAGTAAACGTGTCTGCGTGGCTCTGAATGAACTCCTTTTGTGGACGCGTTCTTCACGCAACAATGTGCGGAAACACAGCAAGTCGGCAACTAAACTCTAAAACTTCACAGCGTTTTATTATAATAATGTTCTCATTATAATGTTATGTATATGACAATCCAAGTCATAGTTATTAATATTCTGCATTGTTTGTAGTGTTCGTGCTACTCGCTGAAGAGATAATCACTGTAGTACTACAATGAAGCGCTTTACTCCAGAGCAACTCAACCAAATGCATCTTATATGAGATAAATAATATATACACAATATACAAAGTATATAAACCGGCTGAAATCACTTGTACCCTACCTGCTCGAAAAAAATTCAGTCTTTCACTCTGCCTGTGTCAGTTTGAGTCTTGTTAAAGATTTAAATCCCTGCCGCCAAGATGCTCCTCTGTTGGTCACGGATTATGGAAATTGAAACTTAAATCTATGGGGGTGGTTGGATTTATTCATGCACTTAAAATATCTATTTAAAGCTTCCTTCTTTTCAGATTCTTATTTACAGCATTATTTTAATAGGCTGTATATTAATTTATTGGGAGAAAACCGGTAGTTCTGTGTGAAATGAGACATTGAGAACCCCCATATAGCCAAAATGGCATGATCATAACACCCCGCGAATATTCGACTGTGGGATTGGGAGTCAAATCAGGCTCCTCCTATCGAAGCATCGAATCGTCGACTATTCGGGGTCACCCCTAGTGCATTTACAGTCCTGCAGAGTGGTGTGGGGAATTCCATATTTTTTTGCTGTTGCCCTCAAACTTGCTCCTGCCTTTACTTCCTCAACTGCCTCTTTTAACTTCTCATTTGAGTATTGAGTATTTTTCTTCCCTGACATCTTTCTTTCCCTTTTTCTTTAACGTTACTGACTTTCCTTTAAACAAACGTTATATTATGTTAGTGTTTCCATAACTTCAAATAAGGGCTGTCACGATATTAAATTTTTCACACCACGGTTATTGTGGCCAAAAGAATTCACGATATCGATATATCGCGATATCTATTCAAACCTTGGGGAATCAGCCAAATTAATTTTTACTTTATTTCGTTTTTCTTTTTACCCAATGAACATAAGGATACTGATAAACACAGGGAACATGCATTTTCACTTATTCTTCAGGTCACAGCTGACCTGAGACTCTGGCTTTTTCTGTCTTCTTTGAAGCTCCCTATGAAATAACAAGAGAGAAAATACTGTCAAGTTCAACAGCATGATGAATAAATATTAACATCAAAACTGATACTTTAACCTGTTAACTTGTATACCCGTATTTTAATCTCTTTAACCTATAGTTGCACTGGTGCCAATGAAGTCATGTGTAACGCCCTGAGAAAAACAGGGAGAAATTAATCACGAGTGTGCTGTGATGTTTCCTCAGTGATAACATTTACTCGTATCTATATCAAACACACTTTACAACTCATATTCGCAATCGATCAGTTACAGTAGTGTTTTGTTTTGCAAATACATTGACCTATAACCATATGCAAAATTTCCCTGAAACATTTCTCATTGTCAGTATATAAAAGATTAATTCGGTTAAGTATCGGTCTTTGTCAGTCACGTGCGTTTATTATGTGTGACGTCACCGAGGCGCCATTTTGAAGGTATAGTTGCATTGAGCAGTGAACAAAGTGTACAGCGCCGTACAATAAAGACCGATTAAATCATCATACTGGAGAAACAGAAGCAAACCAAGTAGATACGGTACCGAGATAATCTCAGCAACTTTTTTTAGGATCTGTAATTTATGTAATTTGTCATTGATGATTAACAATTAACACCATACTAAGTTCCATACTACCTGACGCAAAAAGTTGAGTGCCGCCGGCATCGCTGCCTCGAACCTTGTTGAATATATGATTATCTTGTTTACAGTATAAAAACTTATATTTACTTATACACTTATATGTTCTGTTTTTGTCTACCATTGATTTGCACACATAATTTGCACAATTGTAAGTAATTACATCATGTGAGTTTCTACCATTAAACCTTACCCTGTTTGTTCAAAATTTTCAGCTGATAACAAGTACTGATAAGTTGTCACGGTTCATGGGCTCACGGTCCCATCCTCGCTCTGTTGTGTGTGTGTGTGTGTGTGTGTGTGTGTGTGTGTGTGTGTGTGTGTGTGTGTGTGTGTGTGTGTGTGTGTGTGTGTGTGTGTGTGTGTGTGTGTGTGTGTGTCTGATTGAGGCTGATTCACTCCAGCTGAGGATCATTTACAAGGGCTATATTAGATACTGTCACGCTGTCTTGTGTTGTCAGATCCTCAGATTGTCTGCCATGTCATGGTCCGTGGTTTTCGTCCGTTCCTGCTTCCGTGATTCCTGATCTCTGCCGTTTCCTGGACTCTATCACCGGACACTTGGCTGCCCATTGTTTCCCTGCGCTACCTGCCCCAACCTACGGAGAGCTCAACCTTATTTCCTCAGTTTCACCTGTCTGACGTTTTGCAATAAACCGTTCTTGTTTCCGCAACTTGAATCCTCCAGTCTTTATTTATGACATAAGTACTAATAACAAGGAAACAATCAAAAACACATTTATGAAAACACCATTATACATACTTTGATTTTTAACACACTGTTGCATTAATAATCAGTTTCAAAATGCATAACAGAAGATGTGACAAGCATGATGAATCATCAACACAGTTTTCTTAAGTGGACACAGAAAGCTGAATAAATTATTATTAATAATAATAATAATAATAAGATGATTCGATGCTTCTGCCAAACATTTCTGATGACCCTTTCTGCATGGATTCTTAGAAGTGCTAGATGATCTGTCAAATACTTAATAGTGCTTGTAGGTAGAAGACATTCTTTCACACTGAATGGCTTCTCTATGGAAATCTCAAAACAGTCAATCATTGCTATACTGTGTCCAGTTTTGTGCCTGTCACAGTTGTCTAAAACAGTGTTTGTGCAGGCAGATCCAATCTGAGGTGCATGAGGTTAACATAAGTATTTAAAATGAAGTGAGAATTTTCCTTATGTCTGACATGAAAAGCAACATAAGGCAATAAAAACCTTTATGGCAGGGATTCTCAACTGTAGCCCTTAGAGTCAACTTCCTATAGAATTTAACTCCAACCTCAATCAAACTCACCTGCCTGTAACTTTCTAGTAATCGTGGAGATCTTGGTTGGCCTGTTCAGGTGTATTTTATTAGGGTCAGAGCTCAACTCTGCAGTAAAGTGGACCTCAAGGGCCAGAGTTGAGAACCCATGTAATAAAGGTTCCAAGTTTGGCATACCTGTATAATACTTTACTTTATGATCAATGAAAAACTATCAGACATCCTGAGTTTACGCCAAAGCAGTCAGTTTTCTTCTGTGCACACACAAGTTACATTCAGTTAGTGGCACTGAGTGGTGTTGTGTGAAGCCGACCATCTCCTCCAGCCTTCAGTGTGTAGCCGACCATCTCCTCCAGCCTTCAGTGTGTAGCTGACCATCTCCTCCAGCCTTCAGTGTGTATTTGACCATCTCCTCCAGCCTTCAGTGTGTAGCTGACCATCTCCTCCAGCCTTCAGTGTGTATTTGACCATCTCCTCCAGCCATCAGTGTCCTTCAGTGTGTAGCTGACCATCTCCTCCAGCCTTCAGTGTGTATTTGACCATCTCCTCCAGCCTTCAGTGTGTAGCTGACCATCTCCTCCAGCCTTCAGAGTGTAGCTGACCATCTCCTCCAGCCTTCAGAGTGTAGCCGACCATATCCTCCAGCCTTCAGTGTGTAGCCGACCATCTCCTCCAGCCTTCAGAGTGTAGCCGACCATCTCCTCCAGCCTTCAGTGTGTAGCCGACCATCTCCTCCAGCCTTCAGTGTGTATTTGACCATCTCCTCCAGCCTTCAGTGCGTATTTGACCATCTCCTCCAGCCTTCAGAGTGTAGTCGACCATCTCCTCCAGCCTTCAGAGTGTAGTCGACCATTTCCTCCAGCCTTCAGTGTGTAGCTGCCCATCTCCTCCAGCCTTCAGTGCGTATTTGACCATCTCCTCCAGCCTTCAGAGTGTAGTCGACCATCTCCTCCAGCCTTCAGAGTGTAGCTGACCATCTCCTCCAGCCTTCAGTGCAGTCTCCTCCAGTAGAGTGTAGTGACCATCTCCTCCAGCCTTCAGTGTGTATTTGACCATCTCCTCCAGCCTTCAGTGCATATTTGACCATCTCCTCCAGCCTTCAGAGTGTAGCTGACCATCTCCTCCAGCCTTCAGTGCGTAGCCGACCATTTGCCTTCACCATCTCCTCCAGCCTTCAGAGTGTAGTCGACCATCTCCTCCAGCCTTCAGAGTGTAGCCGACCATCTCCTCCAGCCTTCAGAGTGTAGCTGACCATCTCCTCCAGCCTTCAGAGTGTAGCTGACCATCTTCCTCCAGCCTTCAGTGTGTAGCTCGACCATCTCCTCCAGCCTTCAGAGTGTAGCTGACCATCTCCTCCAGCCTTCAGAGTGTAGATGACCATCTCCTCCAGCCTTCAGTGTGTAGCTGACCATCTCCTCCATCCTTCAGAGTGTAGTCGACCATCTCCTCCAGCCTTCAGAGTGTAGCGACCATCTCCTCCAGCCTTCAGAGTGTAGCTGACCATCTCCTCCAGCCTTCAGTGCTGTAGCTGACCATCTCCTCCAGCCTTCAGAGTGTAGCCGACCATCTCCTCCAGCCTTCAGAGTGTAGCCGACCATCTCCTCCAGCCTTCAGTGTGTATTTGACCATCTCCTCCAGCCTTCAGTGTGTAGCTGACCATCTCCTCCAGCCTTCAGAGTGTAGTAGCTGACCATCTCCTCCAGCCTTCAGAGTGTAGCTGACCATCTCCTCCAGCCTTCAGAGTGTAGCTGACCATCTCCTCCAGCCTTCAATGTGTATTTGACCATCTCCTCCAGCCTTCAGAGTGTAGTCGACCATCTCCTCCAGCCTTCCGAGTGTAGCTGACCATCTCCTCCAGCCTTCAGGGTGTAGCTCAGAGTGTAGCTGACCATCTCCTCCAGCCTTCAGAGTGTAGCCGACCATCTCCTTCAGCCTTCAGTGTGTAGCCGACCATCTCCTCCAGCCTTCAGTGTGTATTTGACCATCTCCTCCAGCCTTCAGTGCGTATTTGACCATCTCCTCCAGCATTCAGAGTGTAGTCGACCATCTCCTCCAGCCTTCAGAGTGTAGCTGACCATCTCCTCCAGCCTTCAGAGTGTAGCTGACCATTTCCTCCAGCCTTCAATGCCATCTCCTACAGTATTTGACCATCTCCTCCAGCCTTCAGAGTGTAGTCGACCATCTCCTCCAGCCTTCAGAGTGTAGCTGACCATCTCCTCCAGCCTTCAGAGTGTAGCTGACCATCTCCTCCAGCCTTCAATGCGTATTTGACCATCTCCTCCAGCCTTCAGAGTGTAGTCGACCATCTCCTCCAGCCTTCAGAGTGTAGCCGACCATCTCCTCCAGCCTTCAGAGTGTAGCTGACCATCTCCTCCAGCCTTCAGTGTGTAGCTGACCATCTCCTCCAGCCTTCAGAGTGTAGCTGACCATCTCCTCCAGCCTTCAGGGTGTAGCTGACCATCTCCTCCAGCCTTCAGGGTGTAGCTCAGAGTGTAGCTGACCATCTCCTCCAGCCTTCAGAGTGTAGCTGACCATCTCCTCCAGCCTTCAGGGTGTAGCTGACCATCTCCTCCAGCCTTCAGGGTGTAGCTGACCATCTCCTCCAGCCTTCAGAGTGTAGCTGACCATCTCCTCAGCCTTCAGGTGTAGCTGACCATCTCCTCCATCCTTCAGAGTATAGCTGACCATCTCCTCCAGCCTTCAGGGTGTAGCTGACCATCTCCTCCAGCCTTCAGGGTGTAGCTGACCATCTCCTCCAGCCTTCAGGGTGTAGCTGACCATCTCCTCCAGCCTTCAGAGTGTAGCTGACCATCTCCTCCAGCCTTCAGTGTGTAGCTGACCATCTCCTCCAGACTGGTGGATCATCATCTCGGCTGGCTGCAATGTGTTTTTCTTTTCTTAACTGCTTCCACTTACTGTTTAGTCACACCTAGCCTAACTATATGAAAAGAAAATATACAAAAAATGTAGTCAGTATTTTTTAAAATTGTAAAATAAAAATGAGAAACATTAGAAATGTATTTTAGTGAAGTATTTAGCTTAAATTGCACTTGAGCTAAGTACAACCGCCCCAAAAGAATATTTAATTTCAGTAACGTTAGTGAAATAAAATAACTCTTTACACCTATGCATAAAACGATTGCAAGACATTTCATTCATTTCAAGACATGAGCTTTGGCGAAGGATTCGGTCCAGAACTACAAACACAAATAAAACGCGTTAGAAAAACTACAAATGTGGCGGATGCAAGCGATCGACGGTTAGGTATAGAGGTTTACAAAAAGGGGTTTCAGTTACTAATAATCAACATTTAACCTGGTAAAAAAATTATTTATTGTTATCCGTTAGGGTTGGGTACCGAACTCGGTACTTTTAAGGGTACATACCGAATTGCGTCGGTACTACCGAGTACCGATTCATATTAAACCAAATTTCGGTACCTGATAACGCATTTGGGCGCATACGAGAGAGAGAGACCCTGTGACATGATGTCACCCCTGCAACTCTTTAAAACACAACACACAGGGCAAACCGAAATGTTCTGAAGAGTACTTGCATTTCTAGAGTCATATGGTTTCCGCGAAAATGCGGACAGGATGACGGAGTCCATTCATAAAAACTTAATTTACTCTATAGCACGGAATACCAAGGAATTCGTAAATTTTTGGATGAATAAAAGAAGGTCTGTCACTTAATTCGAATCACGATATGAACTAGTGTATGTGAATATTAAAACACAAAGACGGTTTAAATATGAATCCTGCATGTTCTGTTAGCCTCGTTATGTTTGAATGGCGGAGACGCGGTTTTGTTTACTACACAAATACTGAAGCACACTTGAACTTGCGGTGATTTTCGGCCTCTGCGTCTCACTACATGACGACATGAACACTTACAGGCTGTGAGAGTCACTTCATGAGAATTATACCATTTCATTTGAGAAAACTAGCATCATTCTATACACAGAAACTTCACGGCAACCTGTCAAAATAAAAGTGTGGTTTAACATGTAACAGAAATATATTACTCTTGTATTACTTTTGTACAGTATAATGTATGTCTTTATATATTCCATTTACTGACAAATTTAAATAAAACAATTAAATAATACAATTATTATTACAACTACATTAACCACTTAATTGTAGAAAAATACAATTATTATTCAAACTTTTTTAAAGGAATATTCACACAATTTTTCTACCATGTATTAATTTTAACAGTAAACCTCTGTTTGTTTGCCAAAAAATAAAAGGATTTCATTTTCATTTGATTAAAAATAAATAAATGTTTCATGCCTTCATTTGATTATCAGAAAAAAATAAAACAAGAATTTCTGGAAGAATTTTTTTTTTAGGGCCCTATTGTTCTAAATGTTATTTTTTTCACTGAAATAAATGTTTTTGTTATTACACAGAGTAAAGTATCGAAAAAAGGTACCGTTGGGTACCGGTTCAAATGTGAACGGTACCCAACCCTATTATTCGTGTTATTTCATCTGCAACAGCAATGTGAACTTTTATAAACATCCATTTGGTCGTTAACTTTTAAATGCATCATTATGCAGAAAACATGCGCAGAGTTGCCCCACTCATTTGATACTGCCGCAGCAGTGCCCCGCTCATTTGATACTGACGCTGCCGTGGGCTCTCCCTTCCGGTGCCGCAGAGCTGCGGCTCCCTCCGGTCGCAGCGGGAGCCCTCCATCTGTTGTTCCGAATTTTCAAGGCTCATTCAGCACTGTACAGGGCTCCCCCTTCCAGCGCAGCAGAGCCGCAGCTCCCTTCGGTCGCAGTGGGAGCCCTCCATCCATCGTTTCGAGCCTCATAGCTCATTCAGCATCAGACAGGGCTCTCCCTTCCAGTGAAGCAGAGCCGCAGCTCCCTTCGTTCGCAGTGAGAGCCCTCTATCTGACGTTTCAAACCATGCCAGCTTTCAGCCACAAGAGGGACTCTCCCTTCCGGTGCAGCAGAGCCGCAGCTCCCTTCGGACGCAGCGACAGTCCCTCACCCGGCCTTCCATCGTGCTCCTCATTCGCCTCCTTGCACAACATATTTTTCTTCACAACAAGCATATTTTTGGGGAGTTACTAACAATTTCCTCTGCGGCTGCTGTCTCATGCCATTAGCTTATTTTGGGGAGTTCTCTGGGTTCGGGCTCTATCCCGAGCTCAGAGCCCTCCCTCCTGACAGCACGCCAAATATGCTTACTTATTGCTCAATCATATTATATGTTAGTGCAAACTCGTGAAATTATGTTTTATTAACAAGGTTCGGGAGGAGCACGATCAGATAATCAGTCTGGCTTGCAGGAGAACAAAGAAAATATTAAATAGAATCAAAGAATCAAAAAGATACTTTTAAAACAACAATGGAAAAAATTATTTCGATATCATTTTCATAAGTTGAAGTTTAGGGTTCGGGATAGCCACCTCCCAATTGAAAGTACCCAATAAATGATGATTTTATATATATTAAGCATACAAATATTTTAAATGTTATTGTCAGTTTCAATAGATAATAGAAGGATCTTGATTTAAATACTTAAATGCTTTTTGAATGGCCCGTGTGTGTGTGTGTGTGTGTGTGTGTGTGTGATTTCTTTGTTGTGGTTTTTTTTGGATTACAGATGATCCTGCAAGCCATCCAGTGGCCCCAACCACGGCATACAGAAGACAGTAGGCACGTTTACATGTACACTTTTTTGTCATTCTGATTAAAATCATTCCGATTGAAAGATTCGGTGGACTGTTTACATGAGACGTTATCTAATCCGATTTGGTGTTTACATGTGCCTGTGCTTTCAATCGGAATGATGTTGTGACATGCGCACATT
The DNA here is from genome assembly GCA_027422415.1 of Schizothorax lantsangensis. NCBI lineage: Eukaryota > Metazoa > Chordata > Actinopteri > Cypriniformes > Cyprinidae > Schizothorax > Schizothorax lantsangensis. The sequence goes on along the minus strand of CM049843.1, from coordinate 34,480,828 downwards.
AGCTTTGTCCTGTTTGCCGCCTTTTACTCCTGTCGACATGGAATTCCATATTTTCTTATGCGCGCTATTTTTATGTAAAGTGTTGCTCTTAATCAAGCAACAGCATGAATTTGAAGGCATACTACTGCTGGAAGGTATGAGGAAAAGAAGGGCACAGGAAGCTGACCTTTTTGGTGGCTGTGCATCTCTAAGGAGCATCTCATTTCTACCCATCCCTCCTCCAAGCAGAAGCAGACGTGTGTGGATGAAGGTCCGTAGTAAGGACTGGTGGGAGCGGGTTGTATTGCTTGAATTTAGTGACCTGGAATGGAAACTAAACTTTCGCATGGGTCGCCGGTCATTCACACGTTTGTGTGGACTGGTAGAGGGATTTATGGCCCCAGAAGAACAGACCGTCAGAAATCCAATTCCCCTAATTATGCGTGTCGCGGTTGTTCTATACAAACTCGGAAGCTGTGCGGAATACCGTGTTGTGGCAAATCAATTCGGTGTTCACAAGAGCACAGTAAAAAATTTGTGTATATATTCTGCAAGGGAATTATGAATGGGCCGATACAGATCTGATACGGATGCCAGGTGAGGAGGAGGCATCCGAAATCGCACGAAGATTTGAAGAAGCGCACTTTGTCCCTCAAGTAATGGGTCTTATCGACGGCACCCACATCCCTATCCTCCCTCCATCTGATGGTTATAAGATTTCGTCAATAGAAAAGGCTGGCCTTCATATGTTCTGCAGGCTGTAGTAGATGGCAGATGCTGGTAAGACATATAAGAACATTAAACTTGTTTACCATGTTTTATTTAGCGCAGTTAATAAGTAGCAGGTTTGAATAAAAATTATGCAAAGTTCAAAAGGTTTGATTAAAAATAATGATTTTTTTTTTTTAGCTTCAGGAGCATCAGCTGTAAAATGCCAGGCAGTGTGCATGATGCGAACGTTCTGTGAAGGTCTGACCTCTTTCAAAGGGCTCGCCTGCTCCCAAAGGTTTGCTACAGTTTGACGTTTCAAAACAATTTTGTCACTGCCATACCCAAGACAAATTGTGGCAGATCTCTGTAAACGCTCGATTTGTCTTACACAATTTAAGAAATCATGACTCAAAGAAAATCTAACTTAACTTAAACCAACAAAATCCATGAAAACATGTTTTTAGTTCATAATACCTAAATATTCTAAATATTTTATTTGTTGCACTTTATTTTACAGTATGTGTACTTAGTGTACCTACCTAAGAAAGGTCTGGTAATATAAGGTAAGTGCATGGGGTAGGGTTAGTACCTAGTTATTGTAATTACTATAATGAGTACATAGTATGTACATGAGTATCAGGACTGTAAAATAAAGTGCTACCATGCAATATGAGAATTAACTGCACAATTAGTTTCAAGGTACATTTAAGGTACAACTAGAAATGTGTACCATCTGTAGAATGGCCCATATATATACATACATACATACATACATATATATATATTCTTGCACATTTTGACAATTTACCTCAGGTGTGATTTCAACTTCGCTTTCTCTTGGGAACAGCAGGGGTAACACATCTGGTCTGAAGCTGATAAGTGGTCAAACACCAGTGTCCTTCAATCCCTTTTTTAATTGTTTTAGTTGAGCACCGACTCGGCCAAGGACCTGTACATTAAAACCATTTGCAGCAATCAGGAAATCGATAAAGATTTTCAGCATTATAAAAATAATAAATGTAATGTACTGCTGTTTGAAAACATTATACAGTAAGTAGCATTAATCTGTATAGTGAAGTAGAAGATTCTTTGATGACATTTGATGAAGTTTGTAATATTGTTGAGGACAAAAAAATAGAAATAAAAGAGGGCACATAGAATATATTACAGCATGCTGTTGGAAGAGCAGCATTTTGTTGGTCCTCTTGTTTGGTACTGCAAAGTAAAAGTCCAAACACAGGTTGGACACTTGTGAGGTCTCTTCCTCAGTCCATTCATCTTTCAGCAGCTATAAGATACAAGCATTATTAAGTGCACAGAAGTAGCAACTATTTTAACATGTCTATATTTCATCAGAAACCACAAAACACCAGTTCGTAGATCGGGAAGAAGGAGGCGGGAACCAGCGAACATTTAAACAAGTTTAATAAAAATAAACAAACACAAAAGTAAAGCGGCAGCCCCTCACGGACGACTGACGCACACAAAACACAAATTAAAGTCCAGGCCTGGTCCTCTCTCGTCTTGCACTGTCGTCGCTCCTCCTTTTATCCTTCCGGAGCTCCTCCGTGGGACTCGAGACCGGTGAGTGGTGCAGGTGTCGCCCATTATCATTAACTCCACCGGCCTCGCTCTGCTCCCACGGCTCTCGGCCCCGCCCCACTCACTACACACTGTAAAAAAAAAGACCTTGTTAATTTTCAGTACTTACTAAATGAATCGTCTCCCTTTGTTCAATGTCTGGGCAGTCCTCTAAACAGAGATTTGTGGTGGCTGTGTCCTTTCTGCCACCTGTCAATGAATGTACTATTGCCAGGCTTAGGCCTGATAAAGCAGGACCTTGATTGATTAACGAGTGGCCAATCATTCTTCCAGCCATGACAAAAAGTTCACTCTCAACAAGCACGGCTGACGCAGTAGGCAAAAGGTGGTCCATTTCCCCCTCAAACAGAGTGGTTTCTGCTGCATTTCCTGATAAAAAAAACACATTACAATTAGAAAATTACAATCCATAACAGGCTTTTAAATGTAAATATATATATATATAAAAAAAAAAAAATCGAGAGTTAGGTTTTATGGTAACTCTTTACAATAGGTTTCATTATTCATCTTTGTTAATGTTAGTTTATAAAAATACAGCTGTTCATTGTTAGTTTACAGTGCATTAACTAATGATAACTTTTCATATTTAATAATGCTGAAATTTACAACTAAAGTAACTAATGAAACCTTATTTTTAAGTGTTCCTGTTTAACAGCTGAGCAGAAAATTGACAGATTTTTAGATAATGTTGCATCTGATTGATATAGCAATGCTAGATTTCAGGCCCTTAGATGGTCAGGCCATTAAAAAAAGAAAAATCAACTGTCTATGAGAATACTAAAATGGCAGTTAAATAAATATACTTCTTCACATTACTGGATGCGTAGTCCTGTAAATTTGCTAAATTATGTGATGACTACATTAGCAATGTACCATACCATAGTTCAGTTTAAATCCATGCTTTAACTTAGCAATGGCTGTTGACAGGATATGTCTAGTGACACCAATGCCAATTGCAGCATCCCCTAAAAAAATACAAAGTATCCAGAGAATTAAACAAACAAGCAAACAATGATTCAACTTATTTATATTCTGTTGTTCCATTTTTTTTTTTAAATCATAGATTCACTTAAGTAATTTAACAATTATTATTGTAAAAATAAATGCTTTGAATCTGAATCTGAACTATTTTCATTTTGATTTAGGAAATGTTGACGTCACACTGTCCTCTAAACATTTCAAATGTCTTTTAGCATTTAAAAAAATATATATAAATATATTTTTTTTAATAATACTAATTATAACAAAAAAATAACCACAGACGGCATTTTTATAGGCGTCGTGTTTATGTGTTTTGTTTTCAAGGACTTGTAGTATGTTTGTCTTTATTTCCTTTGTGTAATATTCCCTCTTGTTCTTTGGTTGCCATAGTAATTCATTTTATGATTAATTAGTGCACACCTGCCTGTATTTTAGTTTATCTTATGTATTTAAGTCCTTCAGGTTCTTTAACTCATGGTTTGGTGTCATTTGTGTCATTCACAGTCTTATGTTGTACCTTCTCGTTGGATTACTGCTTTTGTTTTATTGAAGTTAACTACATTATTTGAACACTTCCTCCTTTGTGGAGCAACCCTTGACAACCGGCATCTAAAATCAGCTGAGTCAGTGGTGTCCACCGTGTAGATTTCATCTTATATTTTTATCCTATATGTGTTAGAGATCTAAACTGTTTTTAATTGATACCTTGAATGTGACAGTGAAATGGAGCAGCCCACTGGTTCGCTTCGCGTTGTTGTTTGTAAAATGAAATGAGGGACCTGTCCCGTTCTTCATCAGTATCTCTGGCATCCAGAGACAGGAAAAGTGATGGCTGCCTTTTACATTCTTCACGCAATTGCTGAAAGAAGCGCTGTACAACCTTCTGAGGGTGTTCCACTGTCTTCCATTCTGAAAAAAAACGTTTCTTTGAGTTAAAAATGTACAAATTATAAAATGAGCAAGTACATCATGAATCAATATTTTCCAAACTGTTTTTGTCTTATCCTGAATCACTAGGGTATACCTATAATAAGTATTTATATTCTGACTATTTTAGACTGGTTTGGGTCATGCCACTGTGGAGTAGCACACTGTGTGACTCGTCACAGACATAAACAGAGAGAAGTTTTACTGCTACAATATTCTTCCACAAGATGCATGCAGTTCTGCTTATTAACCGCTAGATTGCCAAAAATTACAGACTGCAGCTTTAAATAGACAATGACTTAGGCAACCATAAAGTTGGAGCCCATAAGATAAATATGTGATAAATATGTGCCCCTGAAAAGAAAAGATTTCAGTAAAAAAAGAATTGTAAAATTTTATGTAAAATCAAGTTTCATTTGATTCGATTTGTATGAGTGCGGTATCACTGAGATGACCTCAAGCTGTAAAAGTCTTTTCAGAACAAATTTTATGCACTGTAAACATTTGTACACTTATTTTCCACCAATACATGCATACAACTATTTTCACTCATGTACATCAATAAAATACCATGCTATAAAATTTAGTTACTAATTACTTTAAAAATGTATAACCGTAACTGTTGACATTCCCAATTGCATAATTCACCTTCTGTTGCTGGTCTTGAAAGAGAGGTAGCTGCAGATGATGGCCCTGGCTGCTCCATGTCATCTTCCAAAACTCCGTCATCATTACTGAATGATCTTAGATCAATAGAGAATATGAAATATTTACCTTACAAATAACACTGATGCAGTTATAACCAGTTTAATATTGTTAAACATTGGCCCTTGTTGTTGTGCTATGCACCATCCAAGTCCATCTCTCAAGCATTTAGTACTATTCATGCTTACTTTTATTGTTTGTAATGTAAGGTATTGCCTGACATAGAATTACATCTGGACTGCATAAATGTTTCACATAATACAATTTTAGTGCCAAGCATATATATCAAAGTTGTCTTTGCATAATTTTAAAAACGTATACCTCTCCGCACGCAAACTGCCATGATAAGGTAAAACTGACAATGGCAGCTCCTTTTGGCATATAGGGCACATCTGCAAGGAAAAGAAAATTAATACAAAAAGTAAAAGTTAGCAGGAAAGTAAGTCTTGTTTTAGATGCAGTAAAATGTGAGAAATAAGCATTATCGCTAGGCTGTCTTCAGAAGTATCTCTGGCAGCAATATTTGTGACCTGCTCCTCTAAGTTGTCATCCTCTACAGAGACTAGATTAATTTTCTCCTGTGATTTTAGAATTATATTAACCTTAGTAACATTAGTTACAGTTAATGTCCTTGTTGTGAATTTGTCTTTATGACATGTAAACATACAGTCAGAGTGGAAAAAAACAAATCGTGTGTGTAACGTAGATAATAACTGTATTTTGCTGCTGTGCCAATGTGGCTATACAAAACTCACAATTGAGGCAGATGTATACACAACTCACATTTTAATTTTGTTTGCACTCCTCAGCATGTAATACCAACATTTGCAGTGGCATGGTAGTATTACAGGTGACAAAGGGCACCTTTGGCATCTTTGCAAATTCAGCTGAATTGTAGGGAAGAGGCTCGGTGTCCATCTCCTCCTGAAGGGGCACCAAAAAAAGGACATTTTTGCCACAGTTTGAGACAGACCGGATTTGCCCACCAGAGTAACCCTCTGTGTCCATGGAGATTAGGGTCATTCTTCTCTGGCCACTTCCTCCTGCAACAGAATTTGTATGTAGGTAATGAATGGATCCTGTATGGAATGGAACTGTAGTGAACTGAGCTCTTCAATCAAGCTCAAAATCCCCATATTTACCAGTTGCTTTATATAACATCCAACGTCCTTGAAGAGGACGAAGTTTGGGGAACTCTTCCTCCATAAGTGTTACTATCTATAAATGGGTAATACATGAAAAGTCAAACATAAGATTTCAAATGTACACCAGGTAATAAAAATAATTGCAACATTGCATATAGCTTTTTGAATGCACAAAAACATACAAATATACCAAATCATCAGCCATATAAGCACTCATGTTTGCAGTCCTCTGCTATGGTCACCACTTTTTTCCCTAACCCCGCCTGAGCCAGGGTTGTGGGTGAAGGAAGAACACAAACTGTGAGGTCTGTAAATTTGATAGGCGGCGCTGCCCGAGTAAACCGCCCTTTTCCTCTCTTCACCTCAGTTTTTGAACAAAACATGTTTGGAAACTGTCTAAGAAAATGCAAGTAAATAACAGCATTCACAAGTGGCATTGAGTACAGAGAATGAGTGGTATTACACTATAATTCTAAGGTTATACTGTCAAAATTGTACAAAACATGAACAAAACTTTAAATAATTTGTTATAATTCTACCTCTTTAGCGCCTGGTTCACTCTGGCAGAAGTTTCAGTGATGGTGTTCAAAGGCTGGACTGTATCAGTTATCTATTATCTGTATCGGAAATATCAGTTTACATGTCCAAACTTTCATTTTGCCATTAATTGTAATAATCCAGTGAGATTTTTGTGCTCCACACAGAGATCTGATCTGATCATCATCAAGTCTGTCTGGAATGACATGAAGAAACAGAACAAACTGAGACAGACTAAATCCAGAAGAACTGTGTCTCCAAGACGCTTCAAGGAAGCTGCCTGCAAAGCTCCTGAGAAACGGAGAAAAGCTGCTTTAAACACAAAGCATGCTGACTTTAAACGCTGCACATTAATGCAATTCTTAATTCTGCAGACACCAGTTGAAAAGCATTTGTTTCAGTGTAGTAACGCACATTTGCGAAATTTTCAAATCGTGTACACGTTAACGAATTGCACTGGGCCTTGTTCGTAGGTAGTTGTGTGTGTGTGTATCGTGAAATGCTGTAAACTGCGAAAATGACGTCTCAAAATTCAAATGAACCGACCAAGATCGACTCGAACAAGACGTCAATAAATGAACAGGTGTCACCTGAACCACAAATGCACAGATTCCTTTTTGCATGAGAAATTTATGATATATTAATGCAGAACAGACCATTTTTATTCACAAACATGTCTGTATTTGTACAAATCGCTGCACAATCATTTAATCCCGAATTCCCCAGACTCAAATTGAAAGGCATTTGTTTGTGGTTAGTAAGATACATGCATAAAATTTATGCAGCACATGGATAATTGAGCGTGCATCTATTAATCATTTTGAGTCTAAAATCATCCCATAGTTTGTTATGGTCGGATGTGTAGGAGGAGGAGCACAGGAAGCGCATCACAGGATGAAGGGGCGGGATGTGATGCAGAATAAGATTGACAGTTTTTCACAACAAATCATCTTTCTGTGACTCATACTACGAGCACGGAAGAGTGAACACACACATACAGCGCTGGGGAGGGCTAATGCTAATGAAATCGCCTAAATCAGTGGAATATGAATAGAAATAATGATTCTGTCTGAAGAAATATGAAGTAAACATGAGTAAATATATCTATATTTCTCCGTGTATATGCATCTTTGGACTATAAGCTCTTATTGATGCTGTTTAGTGAGTCTATGTGAACACAAATAAACCGCTGCTGACGTGATTTATTATTTTGCACTCCTGACATGAATTACCAAATTACTGTCACTGCAACAATGTTTTATCAAAACAGTGGTCAAATATCGAAGCTAGAGCCTTTAATCTTTCTACTGATGCACAGTTTTGTCCAGATCAAGTAAGAGTGTGATGTTTAACGTGCTGTTAAAGTGAAACATCATTAATCTGGGGCCGTCGCCGATCTTTGACCGTTTTAAAGACACTGCATTACCTCTTAAGGCACATGTTCACGACTTGTATGTGAAGTGATCAATATCAAATCATTTGTGCAAATAAAATACAAATAATCCAGGTCCAGAAGCCAGCCCTGCATGGCCTCCTGTAGTCGTCTAAAAGCAGCCATGACACTGCCTGTGAATATATATGAAAAATAAGTAATATTATCCAAATAAATTAAAGAGATCAATTAATTAAAAAAACAAACTAAAATTAGCTTTTCTAATCTTTTTGTATTCTATCTGTTTCTTTTTATTTATTATACAATTAACAAAAACAAAAAAGGCCTCTAAAATTAGCTTGCTCTATTCTTTTTCTAGTCTATTTGTTTTCTTTTTATTTATTATATATATATTTAAAAAAAACCTTGCTACGTGTACTGTGTTAAGCTAACTGAGACTTGTCATAGCACTTGTATATCATTGCTTTTTTGTTGATTTTGATTGCTTCCATTGTCCTCATTTGTAAGTTGCATTGGATAAAAGCGTCTGCTAAATGACAATGTAAATTTAATTCTTTGCACCTAAATCCACAAAATTGGCATAATTCACAAAACAGACATGTCACCTTTCACACTAACGAAACATTTAAGTCCAATTACCTGAGACTGTCCGGCATTTGCCAGCTGATGGTGGTTATCCATTTTCTTACCTGGGTTGTGTTTCCCAAAAGCAACTATAGTCGCAAGCTCCATCGTTGCCAATAGAATTCAATGGAATTAATGACCATAGTTACCTAACAATGGTTTTGGGAAATGCACCCCTGTATGAGTTGGCCACAGCAGCCATGAGTCGAATTGGAGTGACATGAACTCCCCCTTCGACTGATTGGCTAGAGGAGCAGCTGTCAATCTAGAACTAGTGGACCAATGGTGACGCTGAAGCCCGCCCTGATTTACATCAAACTCTAATGGCAGCATTTGGAAACGCAATCGCAGAATGTGGTAATCAGAGTGAAGGGGAAAAGAGCATAAGGTTCAAGGTTCAAGGTTCTTGTTTATTTGTCACATACACAATCATACAGGGTATAATCAGTAGTGAAATGTAGGTCAGGACGGGTCCGCTCAATGGACAGTGCAAAAAAATAAAATAAAAGATGATACATAACACAGGAGCATATATTTAAATATAGGTAGGAATAAGATAAAAAAATAAAAAAAATAAGTAAAAACAATAAAATAAAATAAGGAGTAAAATGTGCAATGAACTAAAATGTGCAATACAGTCTACTGTGGATTTAATAAATATTAATATAACCAGGGATGTGCAAGAGGAATGTGCAAACAGGTTGTACCGGGTATGTACACATAGCAGCAATGCGGATGATGGAGAATGATGGGTGTTACAGTTAATTAAATTGAGTCCTGTAGATGTTATGAGACTGAGTTTAGGAGCCTGATGGCCTGAGGGAAGAAGCTCCTCCTCAGTCTCTCAGTTTTTGCCATCACGCTTCTGAAGCGCTTTCCAGATGGCAGTGTGATGAAAAGACGGTTAAGCATACAACAAATTTAAATAGGCAGCAGCTGCAACACTGTGCAAGTGTAAATAACGATAGAGGCAATTTACACTAAGTGCAAATAGCAATGCATTTACAGTTACATGTTGCCACCTACTGGCAAACAAAATTGCAGCATCCCATGTATTCATAAATAGGCAGCAGCTACAGTATTTGCTCCAAGTGTAAATAGCGATAGAGGCTATTTCACAAGAGAATATTACACTAGCTTTTTCGTATGAAATGTATAACTTATAGTTATAGGAGTACCCAAGGATTAGATGGTAACCAATGATGTGCATCCACAAAGTGAGACGAAATGAGACGCATCTTTTGTAACTCTTGTGCGGGAGCACATTTACTTATACTAAATATCCTTAGTGACGATAGATAAAGCATTAAAGTGTTACATCCATTGAAAAATTATTTCACATTTTTATATACAATTCTCTCAGTTTCAAGTTCAAGTTTCTCTTTTATTGTCTCCGTTAGGAGAAATTTGTCTTAGGCAATATAGTTGTATATAGTTTTATATACAATTCTCATTTAAGTGTTTAAATCAATGCACTTGATTATTAAAAGCACACACCTTTCTTCAGCAGAATCGCAAACGCGGGAGGTCACATCACTAGACCAAAATAAAAGTCTTGTTCATTAAAATAATATAATTTTACATTAGAAAACAAATGTGACCTGTGCTGGTAGAATGAGTCGGAATGCGCATGAGCTACTTTTGAGCTACAGGCAAAAAATAAAAGAAAGGGAAAAATGTCAATTTTAGTTGAATTTCAGGTTTTCACAAAAATGTGTTCATTAAGCCCTCATCTAGTGATCCCAATTTTCCAAATAGTAATTAAACATCTAAAATGATCTTTATTTGTGTGTTTTCTGAGAGGAACACCTTTTTCTCTCTTGCTTCTCACGCTGACTGACACCTGGCAGCGCGTGATCAAGATAAATATACACAGAATTACAGTATTTAAGTATTCACGCAAATATAATCTGTTATGTCTTAAGTGACCGTTTGAGGAACTGTTGGGGAAAAACATCTGATGTGTAACATTATATTGGATTTGTGCATTACAGTAGGTCTTAATATATAGGCAGTCTGTCGCATTAATTTTAATCTAACAAAAGAAAAGAGGGAATTACTCACTGCTCTTGACTGAACTGCTTTTGTAGTTTTAATAATAAATTTATTTGTAATGAATACACTAGTGATTTTTACATTTGATTATTTGTTTTTCTAACTTGAATGCTTTTGTTTATTAAAAAGGTAATGCATTATTTGTTTTTTATATTTGTCCTACTGTTTTTTTGCATCTGTTCTTGTTTATAGTAAAAAATAGCTATTGTGATTATTAATATAATAATTATTATTAAGAAAAGAACTGGAGAAAAATATGCAATGTTTCTTGGTAATTTTGCTTTGGATCTTTTTTCTCAAAATTGAGTTTGCTGACTCTATCGACTTCAAACGAGTGTAGCTCAGTCATTTTTCATCCGATTCCAACAAATCATACATCATTTTGAAGGTCTTTTAATGAAAAAATAACTTTTTGAAAATTTGCTCATTGTGACTTATTTTGCCTGCAGAGGTCACAGATATAATATGGTATATGATTAACTGAAGGGATGAATTACAGGGCTATCAAAAGCCCAAAACTATCAATATTGTTGAGTTTCTATCTAAACTTATATCTAAATGTAAGCAACTATGAAGTTCTTTCAATTCATAATAAACTACAGAGCATTTGTGATATTCTCAATCAAGGATAAAATTTCAGTATTACTCTTCAAATTACAGGATTGGAAATAACTTCTGAATATTACAAACTCACAAAAAACTTGTAGATTAAAATTAAATTTGTGATTGCTAATTCTAATTCTAAAAACTAACTTCCAACTCATAATAAAACCCAATTTAAGTGTCTGACCATAACATAACATAAAATTATATAACATAACATAACATAACATAACATAACATAAAATTATATAACATAACATACATAACATAACATAACATAACATAACATAACATAAAATTATATAACATAACATAACATAACATAACAGCAGCAACAGGTTTATGAGAATGCCTTTTATTTGTACATTTATTTCAGTATACTTGTTAATGAAAGTTACAGGGCTGAGAGCAAGATGATAAATATAATAAATGTGTAAGTTAATAATTTTAAGACTTTAATAAAAAAAACTTTACATTATAGGCTAACGGTAGTAAGAGAAAAATAGTAAATGTCAAAATGACTCAAAAGATCTTGGTGTTTAATTGTTTCAGCATATTTATGCTGGAAATAAACGTATTGTATAAAATAAAGTCATTTTAAATTTCTCCTCTCACAGATCCATTTAAAAATGCTAGTACATGGATAATCAGCCCATCCTGTTGAACGACTGATAGTACAGTTCTCATTTATATGTCCACTGGGCTCTCCAGATCCCCAGAACCTGCATCAACAGATCAGCATTAGATGATCAGTGCTGCTTTCTGTGTGATATGATACTGACTGTGAGAATTATTACATAATAATCAGTTTAATTCAGTGATTTCTCACCCAGAGGTGAGTGTGCTGCCATCAACCCATTTCCAACTGCCCTCTTCATCACTGTCGGTCAGACCAATCCAGACTCCACTTCCACCGGATATTTTATTAACTAAATCCTGAAAAGATGAAGAAGAAAAAGAAATTACTTCAAATATCTCAACTGACCTCTCATAAACGACACACACACAATTACTAATTGGAGACAATCCAATGACTTTTTATTTTCTTCATCCCCCCGCCCCCATTTCAATTAATTAAATATGGGTATAACCATCACAGAAAACATTATGCATTTTTAGTTTTTATTCTTTATGTATTGTTTTTACATGAGAGGACTTCCCTACACAAACCTCAAATGGAGGTTTTGTCAGATTTAGATCACTTCTGCTAACAAATATGTCCCCAGAATATGGTAAAGTAAGTACATTCCACTCACTTGTTTTTCGCTGTTCTTTATGATCACTAGATCTGCTCCTCTGTCTGTACAGTATCTTCTGCTCTCAGTCCAGTTCATGTTCTCATTGGAAACGTAGTAAAGACTGAATTGATAGTAAATCCATCCATCTGTGAACATCTCAACTATTAGCTCTTTATTGTCATTCACAAAAAATTACACAACCTATTTTTTTATATCTACATACCTAAATATATTCATAATTGATCATTTTATCTTATTGTCATTGAATATTTATGCAGTTTTAATGTAGTTCAAGAATACCTTGAATAAACTTTGACAGTTCATTTTTCTCTTGATTGATCTGTACGTTTAGTTGAATTAAGTTGGTATTGTTGGTTAGTAGCTGGTCTCTTTCTTCTGTGTAGTTTGTGCTCGTTGTATGGATGTGGACACACAGCACTATGACTGCAGTCAGCAGAAGAACACACAGCAGCACCAAACACACTGTAGCGGGTCTGAAGCTCCTGATATTCACACTATCACTTCCTGAAGATCATCAAACATGACTTTATTCTCTCTATTTTTCCATTTATCACAGCACACAGCAACTGAAAACATGCAAACTGAGCAGTAAGTCATTATTGATTAAATTTGTGCTATTATGTACCTGTGAGTTCAGATGATTGGATTCTCGATGCATTATGGTCGGTGATCTTTTTTCCAGATCGACCAGTTATAACATCAATATTTTCATACACATCATCAGCCCTTTTTCCATCTTCTTTGTGCATTTTGCAGGTTTTTTTCTGTAGTTGTCTGTAGTTTTGGTATCAAGAACACTAGTTGAGTTACACTAGTGCACCGTGTTGTGTTTCTCGTCTGTGTTTGTGTGGTCAGTATTTATGCAGAAAGGAAGTTCATCTTACTTGGTGTGTTAAATGAAGAACAAATGCATATATTATCACACAACTATTCACTTCCCTCAGGTATAAACTGATAATACATTTCCTCCAAAAAAAAAAAAAAAGTGAAAAATGTTAATAAACGTGAAAATAACACATTCGTTACCATAGTTTGCCTTTTTATGTGTAAAGCTATAGGGGACTTGTTCATTTTGAAAGTAGGTGGTGTTGAAAACCTTCGATGTTTGGCGAGCTTCAGTTTGTTACATCAGAAGTCCAGACGGCTGAACAGTTGATGGTTTTTAGCAGTGACTGCATTTAATGCTCTTCCATCAGTATAATTATTCAATGACTTTTAAGGGGCTTGATTTAAGAAAAGAGCTAGAGCAGTGAAAATTCCCATTTCCACCATCAGGGCAATAATTAAGAATTTCCAATCATCAGAAAATGTTATGAATCTGTCTGGAAGAGGACGTGTCTATATTGTCCTAATGCACGGTGAGGAGAGTTTGAGTGGCTAAAGACTCTCCAAGTTACCACAGCTGGAGAATTGTAGAGAAAGGTTGAGTCTCGGGGTCAGAAAACCTTAAAAAAAATGGTCAAACAGCACCTACATCACCACATGTTGTTCGGAAGGGTTTCAAGAAAAATTCTCCTCGCTCATCCAAAAACAATCTCCAGCATATTCAGTTATTAGACACGACTGGAACTTCAAATGGGACTGCCTTCTATGCTCAGATGAAACTACAAAAATGGCTTTTTAGCAGCAAACACTCAAGATGGGTTTGGTGCACACAGGGATAAAAAAAAGTACCACATGTGTACAATGAAATATACTGTTGTATTTTTTATGTTGTGGGCCAATATTTCTGCTGGAGGTCCTGGACATCTTGTTTAGATACATGGCATCACTGATTCTATCAAATACCATGTAATAGGGCTGTCGCGATAACCGCAATATCGCAATACCGCGCTATTGACGAGCATAACCACAGAGGAATGCAACAACCGCAGCAACCGCGATATTTCCTTTTTTTTTTTTTGCTTAAGGCTACTCCCTTCTCGTTTTATACTTAGTGCATATGCACTGAATATTAGTAATGATAACAATGTGTACCATGCTGATTTGTACAGCGGCTCAGTAAATTTGCACTTAACAAGCCTAAACAGACAGTGAATGAGAGAGAGATCGACTGAGCGCGTGCGATTACCTGCGTCTGTCCTTCAGGCGGAGTCATGTATATTTGTGAAAACAGGTTGTCATGTCCAAGGAAAGCGAAATCTGTTTTAGCATCGACGCTCTGCTGGTCAGCTGAGCCTTTAAAAGTGGCGCTCAAAGTTAAAATGATTTCAGCAGCTTTACATATCATTATAACATTCCATATCTCGAATGAATCAGCGTTTTTGAACGTGTAGTTGAATGAACGGTTTAAGACCCACTCAAAGACAGTCTCTTACTGCCACCGTGTGGCGCAACAATGAAACTGCACTGACTGAGACCCGTCTAGAACACGCAGGTGAAATATCAACAGAAAAAATATCTTGTCAGTCAGATTCGAGGATCAGAACTAACTGTTTTATATATATATATATATATATATAGGCTAACAATAGACTATCGATCTTATTGTCAGGTTTATGTTTTGTTATGTGGACCATTATTTAGTCATTCTCTTCCGTTTACTTCACTTCCTTTTTCAACGTGATTTAGTTTCGGTTCCATTGGTTTCTGAATATGACCTCTTTACATCGTAACACGTACACACAGATTATATAATCTAATCACAGATTATATCATATATGTGTATATGCGGTATATATATATATATGTGCGGTAATACCTATTGAGCCACTCAAAATTACCGCAAGGGAAATTCCTTCACCGCGACAGTCCTACCATGTAATAATTTTAGCTCTTGGTTAAGCTTTTATTTCAGCTTTTAAATTGAATTTTAGCTTTAGGGAATTTAAATCTTAAGATTCGATATTGATATGATTAATTGATATTAATCAAAACTTCCGATTTATACCTTATTAACGATCGTCCAGCGAGTCGTTATATCAGTATGTCTGAGCAATTCTGTTTATTGTAGTGGCCACAACAATAATAGAATTAACTGGGTTAAATTTTGAGCATAGGTAACAGTCTCTGGGCAAAGTTTGATCTGAATATTACACAACAGAAGACAGAACATTTCTTTATGAATGTTACGAGAGTTTATTCGCTATTCTATTCAAGATACATGAAACTAAACTAAATAACACAAAACAAAATACAAACATACACACACGTTACAGGCAATGAATTGTTGCGATTTGGAGACAGTTAAAATATAGCACTGTTTGCTATTTCCACAAGATTTACCCATGCAGACCATCGAGCAGAGAACTTTATCTTTACTTTTAAAGATGAATGCAACCACGATTCAGCAAAATTATAGAGCTAGTTGTTTGTTACTTGCTTTAAGTTGAGATGACCGCTGATCTGTTGTTTCCTGGTTGGAGGGAACCCCGCGGATGATTGGCTCGTTGCTGATGTCACTCTGGGAATGCCCTTCGGTGGTTGGCTGTTTTTCCTGGTGACGCGAGAGTGGTACGCTTTGAAGTTGTTAGAATTCTTTGTGCAGCTTCAGGCTTTGAAGTGTTTCTTCAGAAATTCGACTAAGTATTGGTTCAATGTTCAGTGCTCGGCCAGATGTTAACGGCTGGGAGCGCTTTTGGAGCAACTCACTGAAACAATATAAATACTGTTCGTTTTCTCACACAAACAGCTCGTTTCGTGTCTTAGGCCATCAATGTGTAGTTACGATGAGGAATTGTTTAATTTTGATTTCTCTGTGCATGTTCTTTTTCCCTCTTATAGAGACAGTGACCTATACCTGCCATTATATGACTGACAGACTAGAACGGTTTGACCTAAAAACATCAAAATTGGATCTACTGAAGAAAAAAAGACACCTACATCTTGGATGCCCTTGGGGTAAGCTGATAGATACCAAATTTTAATTTCAAAGTGAACTATCCCTTTAAGTATGACGTCTTGTCGCAATTTTGCGACTTTGGCGCTTAGATGGTTAATAAGGAGGGGGACTCTCCGTCCTCTCTATCTCAGGATTGGATGGACCCAATATTTCCTTTCTTTTTCTTTTTTTAAGAAGCGAGAGGACAACAAAATCATCCTCGCTGCTTGAAGACTATTTAGTACTGTTTTGCGAATTTTTTCGCAACGAATTAATTAATATGCATCGGACTCAGTGTGCAAGGTTTCTGTGTGTGACGAATTTTTAGGATAACGAATACGAAAAAACGCATAAGAAAATTTCGGACTCAGTGTTCAGAGACCTTAAGAAAACATGATCAAAGAAGGTTGTGAAAATAAACCTGTATTGTTTTACCTATTGATCTTAGAAAAAAAACAAAAACACAATCCAACTTTTCAACAAAATCACATTTATGAAAATAATGTTTTCTCTAATACACATTGGCCACAGTTATTTGTAATTCTAGAAATTATAATGAGTAAAATCTCTGAAGATCTGTATTCCCATCCATATTTACTTTTTTACTTTTATTTTCTACTATACTTCTTTTTTTTTTTTTACTTTTAGCACACCAGGGTGACTATAGGAACATGAAATTATCCAGCCATGACTTCCTGTTCCACAGTATTATAAATATGAGGAACACAAAAGCCAAATTCCCTTAATCATCCACAACAATGAGAAAAAACAAAGAATATAGTTCTGATGTGCAGCAACAGATTGTTCAGCTTCTCAAAATATGAAGTCAAGAAAATAGCACAAAATAGAAAGTCAAAAAGAAAAGAGCTAAAGCGTTGAACATTTCCATTAAATTTTGGACTAGACCAAGTCTATTTAAAACCATGACAGAGAAAGCAGATTTCTGTTAATCCTTTAGTCATTTTAGTCTATGACTAGGCTTAATCTCTGTCCGGGAAACCTCCTCATAGAGTCCTTAGGAAATATTGTACATTCCAGCATCTATCCAAATATACAAAAAGTTTTTGTACTAGTAGATGTTCCGTACTAATACCTACGTATAACATAGGTTTGGTTAATTTGTTCTTTATAAAAAATAAAACAATAACAATAATGCAATACATTTATTAGTGTACAGTTACATGATTTGTGGATTTTAAAACTGATTTTCTATTCAGTTTAATGTACTTCATTGGCATAGTTTGTGTACATTACCAAAACATTTCACAAAACGAATAATGACAATTACTGTAAAAGAAATACACAATGTAATAATATCAAATATTAAGTCTGGGTCTGGGCTATATAAGGCTATGGTGTGCCTCATGTTTTGGAGCTTCCAGTTTACTTAAGGCTGAGAATTGGTACCAATGCTAAAACCTATTCAGCAGGGCCACTTATAGGCTATTAATTGGCTGAGACTCAGGCCAGTTATGGCCCACGTGTGCCCTTGTCTTTAATGCAGATCTAGGACACTCCAGGGCCGTCATTTTTTGTGGTATGTGGGCCGAGGGAAAAGGGGCTGTGTGGACCAGAGCTGGGCCAGAAAAAAATGCTATGTAGGTTGGGAATATTTATGAATGATTGGAATTTATAAACATACACGTTTAACTACCAAATCTGATGTTTACGAAGCATTTGTAAATCCGGAGGACAGTTTTTTGGGAAGGTCTATTTTGCAGACAAATTACTCTGAATTTACTCATATTTACATAGGATTCGTGAATGAGGTCCAATGTGTTTTGCTACTGCTTGTTCGCCTGCCTTGTGGAAATGTATTATTAAACTATGAGTTTTGGAACCTTATTCATTATCTTTCATCACCTAACAACCATGACAATTTTCTTTTTACTCTGTCCTGGCAATGTTGTTCTGTAAGGTGCTGACAGATAGCTAACATAAATAAATCTCCTCATGTTCTTTTTTTAATGCAATGAATACTTTACTTGACACAAAAGATACAAATTACAAACTGATTCGCAAAATATCATTTACACTTTCACATTCATAAAAAATCACTTACACACTGAAATGTCCAAATAAACATTCAATTAATATTATTCGATTAATAACGTGCGCTTGCATAAAAAAGGATTGCACAGCTGTTAGAAATGTTAGTCGTTAGCTCGTGCCAGAATTCAGAATCAAACATTGAGCTCTAATCATCTCAATAATCATCAGCTCTTACTGTCACAAGAGAATATTACACTAGCTTTTTCGTATGAAAGTTATAACTTATAGTTGTATGTACTTCAAGGATTAGATGGTAACCAATGACGTGGATCCACAAAGTGAGACAAAATGAGACGCACCTTTTGTTAGTCATGTGTGGGGAGCACTTTTACTTATACTAAATATCCTTACTAGATAAGGTCACTAGATAAAGCATTAAAGGGTTACATCCATTAAAAAATTATTTCACATTTTTATATAAGATTCTCTCAGTTTCATATACAATTCTCATTTAAGTGTTTAAATCAAGTGCATTGATTTAAACACTTAAATTATTAAAAGCACACACCTTTCTTTAGCAGAATTGCAAACATGGGAGTGCAGTGCAACCTTATGATGTCACATCACTAGACCAAAATAAAAGTCTTGTTCATTAAAATAATAGAATTTTACATTAGAAAACAAATGTGACCCGAGCTGGTAAATTGAGTCGGAATGTGCATGAGCTAATTTTGAGCTACAGGCAAAAAAAGGAAAAATTTAAATTTTAGTCAAATTTCAGGTTTTCACAAAAATGTGTTCATTAAGCCCTCGTCTAGTGATCCCAATTTTCCAAATAGTAATTAAACATCTAAAATTATCTTTATTTGTGTGTTTTCTGAGAGGAGCACCTTTTCCTCCGCTTGCTTCTCACACCTGGCAGCACGTGATCAAGATAAATATACACAGAATTACAGTATTTAAGTATTCACGCAAATATAATCTGTTATGTCTTAAGTGACCGTTTGAGGAACTGTTGGGGAAAAACATCTGATGTGTAACATTATATTAGATTTGTGCATTACAGTAGGTCTTAATATATAGGCAGTCTGTCGCATTAATTTTAATCTAACAAAAGAAAAGAGGGAATTACTCACTGCTCTTGACTGAACTGCTTTTGTAGTTTTAATAATAAATGTATTTGTAATGAATACACTAAAGGGATTTTTACATTTGATTATTTGTTTTTCTTACTTGAATGATTTTCTTAAAATGTAAAATCAAAAAGGTAATGCATTATTAGTTTTTTATATTTGTCCTACTGTTTTTTGCATCTGTTCTTGTTTATAATAAAGACAAAATAAAAAAAAATAGCTATTGTGATTATTACAGTAATATAATAATTATTATTAAGAAAAGAACTGGAGAAAAAGATGCAATGTTGCTGGGTGATTTTGCTTTGGAACTTTCAGAAAAAAAAAACCTTTCGATTTTTCTCAACTCTATCGACTTCAAACGAGTGTAGCTCAGTCATTTTTCATCTGATTCCAAAAAAAGCATACATCATTTTGAAGGTCTTTTAAAATGTATTTTAATGCAGAATGAAAACAAAAATAACTCTTTTTTTGAAAATGTGCTCATTGTGACTTATTTTGCCTGCAGAGCTCACAAATATAATGTGGTATATGATTAATTGAAGGGACGAATTACAGGGCTATCAAAAGCCCAAACAACTGTGAAGTTCTTTCAATTCATAATAAACTACAGAGCATTTGTGATATTCTCAATCAAGGATAAAAATTCAGTATTACTCTTCAAATTACAGGATTGGAAATAACTTCTGAATATTACAAACTCATAAAAAAAACTTGTAGATTAAAATTAAATTTGTGATTGCTAATTCTAATTCTAAAAACTAACTTCCAATAAAACCCAATTTAAGTGTCTGACCATAACATAATACAACATAAAATTATATAACATAACATAACATAACATAACAGCAGCAAAAGGTTTATGAGAATGCCTTTTATTTGTATATTTATTTCAGTATACTTGTTAATGAAAGTTACAGGGCTGAGAGCAAGCTGATAAATATGATAAATGTATAAGTTAATAATTTTAAGACTTTAATAAAAAAACTTTACATTATAGGCTAATGGTAGTAAGACAAAAATAGTAAATGTCAAAATGACTCAAAAGATCTTGGTGTTTAATTGTTTCAGCATATTTATGCTGGAAATAAACGTATTGTATAAAATAAAGTCATTTTAAGTTTCTCCTCTCACAGATCCATATAAAAATGGTAGAACATGGATAATCAAACCATCCTGTTGAACGACTGATAGTACAGTTCTCATTTATATGTCCATTGGGCTCTCCAGATTTCCAGAACCTGCATCAACAGATCAGCATTAGATGTTCAGTGCTGCTTTCTGTGTGATATGATACTGACTGTGAAAATTATTTATTACATAATAATCAGTTTAATTCAGTGATTTCTCACCCAGAGGTCAGTGTGCTGCCATCAACCCATTTCCATGTGTCTTCATCACTGTCAGTCAGACCAATCCAGACTCCACTTCCACCGGATATTTTATTAACTAAATCCTGAAAAGATGAAGATAAAAAAAAATTACATCAAACATTTCAACTGATCTCTCATAAACAATACACACACAATTACAAATATGGGGACAATCCTACGATTTTTATTTTCTTAATTTTTCTTTCTTTCATTTCAATTAATTAGAATAGCTATAACCATAACCAGCATTTTTAGTTTTTTATTCATTATGTATTGTTTTTACATAAGATGACGTCCCTATACAAACCTCAAATGGAGGTTTTGTCAGATTTAGCTCACTTCTGCTAACAAATGTATCCCCAGAATATGGTAAAGTAAGTACATTCCACTCACTTGTTTTTCGCTGTTCTTTATGATCACTAGATCTGCTCCTCTGTCTGTACAGTATCTTCTGCTCTCAGTCCAGTTCTTTGTCTCATTGGAAACGTAGTAAAGACTGAATTGATAGTAAATCCATCCATCTGTGAACATCCATCTTAACTATCAGCTCTTTGTCATTCACAAAAAAATAAATAACCTATATTTACATGTTGTATTATGCATAAATATATTTATTCATCAGACACAGGTGCCTGGCCTGAAGTTAACTTTCGGTCTGTTTGTTTACCGGTCTGGCTAGTTGCTATATAGCACACGTACGTCTGCAAGATGTCTATTAAAGATCTTTTGATCAAGAAAGCATCTGCTGTGTACAAACATCTGACAGATGTCTTTCAGATGTCTGTTTTACATACATTTTAAATCATTAACATCTTAAAGACATCTAATATATGTATATTTGACATCTGATAGGAAACGTCCAATAGACGTATTGCAGATGAGCAAACACTCTAAAAAATATATCTTGCAGACGTTAAATAGACGTCTCCGTGATATACGTGTGCTATCAGGGTAATATGGCACCGACAACAAACGCAGTTAAAGTTAAGGTGATGATTAGACTGAAGTTGGGCTCAGGTGGTTGTGCTGTGGGATGCAGTGTTTTCCATACATTGATTAATTTGTGGTGGCCTGGCACAATATCAAAACTGACCACCACAGATTTTCCAAAAGGCTTTGACTTCGTTGAATAAACATGAGTACTGCATGTTTCAAAATCAAAATGCGGTGCGTGTGTATTTATATCACTGTATCTCTAAAGGAAACCAACTGTCTTCAGAAAATGTTCAATGTCATTTTCATTTAATCTAGCCCGTAATTAGTGATAAAGCAGCGTTTGTGAGCACAGAACTGCTTTGTGTACAGCCGTTACCGAAGAAACCTCTGTTTCTGTCGCTCTGCCCTGCTGGCAGAGAATGAATTTGCATTTTAAATCAGCCCATCTGCTGTTTTTGTTCAGAACAATACGAAAATCGACCAATGTTTTTATGCAGCAAACACACAGAGCAGAGTTGTAAATGTGAACCAGTATATTCAGGGGAAGTTCCGTCACCTACAGAAGTCTGTGGTAAAGACGAAGGGAGACGGCGAGCATAAATCACCGCTGTGTGAAGAGACTGTTCTAACTTGCTAGCTGATGTAATTTACTTATTTATTTTGCTTGTTATCAGAAATAATCTACTCTGGGGAATGCACAGTAATGTTTGTTTATGCTGTTGCCATAAAAACCGTCTATAATAAAGAAAATGTTTCTTAATATCATTGTTTATGTGGTTTTAGTGTAGTTCTAAAATACCTTTAATAAACTTTGACAGTTCATTTTTTTCTTGATTGATCTGTATGTTTAGTTGAATTAAGTTGGTATTGTTGGTTAGTAGCTGGTCTCTTTCTTCTGTGTAGTTTGTGCTCGTTGTATGGATGTGGACACACAGCACTATGACTGCAGTCAGCAGAAGAACACACAGCAGCAACAAACACACCACAGCTGCTCTGGAGCTCCTGATCTTCACACCATCACTTCCTGAAGATGATAGATATGTTAGTATCTCCACTTCCTCATATCATACGGCTTACATCAACTGAAAACGTGCCAACTGTAGAATAACTTCAACCACTTGTCAAATGTTTTTTAGTGTAGATTGTGTCCTTGTGTTCTGTGAGTAAATGCAGAGGAACAGTTCACCCAAAAGTGGTTTCCTGTTTACAGGTGCATCTCAATAAATTAGAATGTCGTGGAAAAGTTCATTTATTTCAGTAATTCAACTCAAATTGTAAAACTCGTGTATTAAATAAACTACTTCAGTCTGTGTGCATTGAATTTAAATCTTTGGTTCTTTTAATTGTGATGATTTAGGCTCACATTTAACAAAAACCACCAATTCACTATCTCAACAAATTAGAATACTTCATAAGACCAATAAAAAAAACATTTTTAGTGAATTGTTGGCCTTCTGGAAAGTATGTTAATTTACTGTATATGTACTCAATACTTGGTAGGGGCTCCTTTTGCTTTAATTACTGCCTCAATTCGGCGTGGCATGGAGGTGATCAGTTTGTGGCACTGCTGAGGTGGTATGGAAGCCCAGGTTTCTTTGACAGTGGCCTTCAGCTCATCTGCATTGTTGGGTCTGGTGTCTCTCATCTTCCTCTTGACAATACCCCATAGATTCTCTATGGGGTTCAGGACAGGCAAGTTTGCTGGCCAATCAAGCACAGTAACACCATGGTCATTGAACCAGCTTTTGGTACCTTTGGCAGTGTGGGCAGGTGCCAAGTCCTGCTGGAAAATGAAATCAGCATCTCCATAAAGCTTGTCTGCAGAAGGAAGCATGAAGTGCTCTAAAATCTCCTGGTAGATGGCTGCATTGACTGTGGACTTCAGAAAACACAGTGGACCAACACCAGCAGATGACATGGCAGCCCAAATCATCACTGACTGTGGAAACTTCACACTGGACTTCAAGCAACATGGATTCTGTGCCTCTCCACTCTTCCTCCAGACTCTGGGACCTTGTTTCCAAATGAAATGCAAAATTTACTTTCATCTGAAAAGAGGACTTTGGACCACTGAGCAACAGTCCAGTTATTTTTCTCCACAGCCCAGGTAAGATGCTTCTGACGTTGTCTCTGGTTCAGAAGTGTCTTGGTAGCCCTTTTCCTGAAGACGTCTGAGCGTGGTGACTCTTGATGCACTGACTCCAGCTTCAGTCCACTCCTTGTGAAGCTCTCACAAGTGTTTGAATCAGCTTTGCTTGACAGTATTCTCAAGCTTGCAGTCATCCCTGTTGCTTGTGCACCTTTTCCTACCCAAATTCTTCCTTCCAGTCAACTTTGCATTTAATATGCTTTGATACAGCACTCTGTAAACAGCCACACTTTTCAGTAATGACCCTCTGTGACTTACCCTCTTTGTGGAGGGTGTCAGTGTTCATCTTCTGGATCATTGCCAAGTCAGCAGTCTTCTCCATTATTGTGGTTTCAAAGAACAAGAGATACCCGGAATTTATACTGTAGGGACGGTCATTAATTGAAACTCAAATGTAAATATTCTAATATTTTGAGATACTGATTTTTGACTTTCATGAGCTGTAAGCTCTAATCATCAAAATTAAAACAAAAAAACTTTTGAAATGTTTTACTTTACATGCAATGAATCTAAAATATATGAAAGTTTCACTTTTTGAAATAAGTTACAAGAAAAAAATAACTTTTTCATGACATTCTAATTTATTGAGATGCACCTGTATTTACTCATCCCCAGCTCATCCAAGATGCATTGTGTATGACTATCTTTTTTCAGCTGAAGACAAATTAAGCTTTTGGAGGAAAACATTCCAGGCTCAACATACAACCCCAGGTGACAGATAAGAGTCTTCTCTACTGAAAAGATCAGTCATTTTCAGAAAAAAAAAATTAATAAAATAAAAAATTATATTCTACAAGATTATTTACCGCCCCGTTATTTACAAGCAGAATATGTAAAGACTATATGTCAGATCATACTGGATGACCTGGAGGTGAGTAAATAATCAGAAAATCTTCATTTTGGGTGAACTATTCATTTGATCTCAGTTACCTGTGTGTTGAGCGGTTTGGGGGTTTGTCATGTTGAAGTCATCGGTGTCTTTCTTATGTTTCATGTCTCTTACAGCCTCTGCACTGATGTAGATATCAACAGTCCTTTCTATTCGGTCTTCTGAGTCCATTATCGAACCTTTATCTGTACCATCATTCACAGTTTGAGACATATTTGGTGCAGTTGAAATGGTTACAGTCCTTTCTATGAAACAAAATTTTAAAGTGGTAAAAAGCCATACACTGAACTATAAACTGACATATATTCTTGAATAATCTCATTACCTGTGAGTTTGGATGACTGGATTCAGACTTTACCTCTTACAACATCCTCATATTCTTAGACGTTAATGTTTTTTTTTCATCTTCGCTCATATTTTCAGAGTTTTAAACTTTTCTATATTTTCACTTACACTATTGGACAGCTTCAATGTCAACTGACTAACGCTAGTTTCTCTCCCGCAGTGGACTGCGTTGTTTTCCTCATCTGTGTTTGTGTCCAGTATTTATGCATACAGGAACTGCTTTTTGGAAACGTTTCAGGTATTTATTTAAAAAGGAACTTCAACTCACTGCAGAAGGACATTGAAAATGTCTCTTTCAACAATGTGGCTGGTGTTCATTTAAATGAGGTTCAAATGCATGTATTAACTTCAACAGGTGGTGTTGGAAACTTTTTGGAAATATTTAGGTTGTTGCTGGTACATAGAGGGTGATTTCCCAGACAGGGTTTAAAATAAGTCAGGAGTAGGCTTAATCTAGAATAGTTCATCATGGTTTTAAAAATGGCTTTCTGAAACAGATTAAGTACAGATTACTATGGAGTCCTGAACTAAAATAAACTAGATTAATTTAAAAACAACAGCGCTAATCTGAATTAATTTATCATTTATTCCCCTGGTTTCACAGAGAAGGTTTAAGCCTAATTCCAGACTAAAATCTAAATCTGAGCTGTTTCAAATGAAAGAAACTTGCACTGATTGATATTAAAAAATATCAGTGCCTTTATTTTGTCTCAAAATGCACACCAGAGAAGGCACGTTTATAAAAATTACTTAAATGTCCTAATTTAACTATGGACTAATCCTGCTTTAGTGTAAACCCTGTCAGTGAAACCGGGCCATTATGCTATAAATAAAGGCATTTTATATATAGAGAGAGAGAGAGAGAGAGCGAGTGAGTCATGGTCATAATTACATTGGCACCCTAAGAAAATATGATCAAAGAAGGTTGTGAAAATAAGGCTGTATTTTTTTTACCTTTTGATCTTTTAAAAAAAGGTAAATAAAAATAATAACTAAAATACTTTTCAACAAAATATCTCTCTAATACACGCTGGCTACAATTATTTGTAGCTCTAGAAATTATTATTGGGACAATTTCTGAAGATCTATTTTCCCAATCATATTTTCCATTTATTTTTTTTATTTTTTTTTAGCACACCAGGGTGACTATAGGAGCATGAAATTATCCAGCCATGACTTCCTGTTCCACAGCATTATAAATATGAGGAACACAAAGGCCAAATTCCCTTAATCATCCACAACAATGAGAAAAAACAAAGAATATAGTTCTGATGTGCAGCAACAGATTGTTCAGCTTCTCAAAATATGAAGTCAAAAAGAAAAAAGAAGTAAGAAAAGAGGCATTGATCATTTCCATTTCCACCATAGAAACACATAATTCAGACAGAGTAGAATGTCACATGTTGTCATCTCGGAATTACAACATGGCGTAAATGCAGTTTATTTCTGTTAATCTGGTTTAAAGGGCCATTTTATTCTAGGACTAGGCTTAATCTCTGTTTGCTTTTATAAATTAATAATCAAAAAATTATAATACTATTATATTCTAAATTAAAATATCTTAAATAGTGCACTAAATCAGGTGTCGGCCATTTTGTAGTGCTGTCTGAATTCTGAAACTTCATTGCCGATGTAAGGCATTAGTTTTACATTTACATTTATGCATTTAGCAGATGCTTTTATCCAAAGCGACTTACATTGTATTCAAGTTACAGTTTTACATTTTATCAGCTCTTGCTTTCCCTGGGAATCGAACCCATGATCTTGGCGTTGCTAGCGCCATGCTCTACCATTTGAGCTACAGGAAAGCCACAAAGGCTTTAGGCCAGGGAAAGGAATACGATAGTATCTCCTGCTGTGTTTTATGTCTCGTTGGGGGGAAGAAATAAACACCTGTGCTACATTTATAATGAAATTGATATGAGAGCTTCTTGGCGTGGGCTGCATGCTTCCTTGCACCATGTGTGAAGCGATTAATGGGGATAGTTTTTAGTTTTGAGGTTTCCCTAACTAAATTTTGGTGGCCGCCAGTGGTTTTCCTGAACGCTGTACCCCATATCTGTTAGTGCAGTGGTTCCCAAACTTTTTGCAGCATGCACCCCTTTCTAGTGTTTGACACCTGTCAAGGACCCCCACCACCTTACTCTGATTAAACTCCTCATTTTTTAACTACAATAACTATATACTATAGTAGAACATGTCAAAATTTATATCATATATTGCTTCTGTGACAGGATGAGTTTTATTCTGGTTTGTTGATTCATTAATCTGTTTCCATTTTAATGTTTGCGTATATTTTAAATGGGAAGACACGCCCACTGGCGTTGAGCGGCGTCTTGTCATTGATCACACCTGGCGGCTCAATCATTGAGGTGCGCTCTAGTGGAGGCCCAGTGGCTTTATAAGAAGCAAGTCTAAGTGTGGCATGGTGATTCCGCTCTGATGTATTCCTGTTTTGTGGGCCGTAAAGGTCCAGGGGTCGCTTTCCCCTGGGATGTGTATGTACGAAGTGATGAGCGCAGGTAGCGTAAAGCTCACTGTTGTCTGAGAATGAGGTGCGGCCTGAGAGCGCTAGCTGTTGTTTCATAAACCCTGTATCTACGGCTGTTTCTCACACTGGTTTCATCTATGGCTGTTCGTACGGCTGTTTTCGTATACTGTCAGATCCCATTGTTTTATGGTCCTGTGTATGCAGCTGACTGTGTGGTCGTCGCAGTGCTGAACCACTGCTTCCCTGAGTGTTCGTAAGACTATTGTTCAATCGATCTGTATGAAATGTGGTGAAACCATGGACATTTTGTCTTTTGTTCAAGTCTATTAAGCCAACATGCTTGGATTTTGGTCCATTGAAACAGCTGATTGATTTTTAAATATTATTTGTGATTTTGTTTTGTTTCTGTATTTTCTTTTCCTCTTGTTGTAAGTGTCTTGGTCAGTGTGCACATATCCACCGGTGAATGTCTGACGAGCTGTGATACTGAAGCTTAACAGGAGGGGAGAGTGTATTTGGGTGTTTTTGGTATAGTTTCTTTTCTTGGTTTGTCATTTGCTTTAAGAATCTTTTTGCACTGATGTTGCTGTGTGGTGTGTCCCTTCTGTTAATGCTAGATGTATTATGGTCTCTTTGTAACTGGGTATTTAATTGGTAAACTGTTGAAGAGACCCATTCTTTGAAATGTTTTAGAAATAAAGATTTTTGTGCAAAATAAATGTTATTTTGATGAGTCACGTCTCTTGCTTATTCAGTAGAATTGAACCTGTGTTTCCTTGAGTTGCACCTGAGGGTGCATAGTATTTCCCTGGGTGCAAGTCCTAGGGTGGCGTAGTCGTGTTTCCAGTGTTACGGTTTCTGTTGTGCGACGCCACGATGCTACATTCTGGCGTAGTCGGCAGGGTCTACATTTGGTATAAAGCAGAGATGTGACTCCATTTATTTCTTTATTCTATTTTGTGATATTAATTGGTGTTTGTTCGACTTTGAAACAACAGCTAGCGCATTAGTGTATTGTTTGTACTTTCCTCTCCTTTTTTATTTAGACTGTCACTTTGGAGGATGAGATGCAGCAATTGCGAGACCTGGTGGCCCAGCTTAAGGCTGATAATGAACGCCTGCGTCAGGAACGATCTGAGGTTCAGGCAAGTTCTAGTGTCGTGCCCTCCGAGTTTAATGATAGTGGGCAGGGTTAGACACGGGCCAAGGTCTTCCTCCAATGGTAATTTAGTAGTGACGGAAAGGTTGATTTATGTGTTTAGGGAGAGGAAATGTCCTGTTTTTGAAGGCCGCACCGAAATTCCTTTGACTGATTGGTTGGAGGAAGTAAAGACCAGTATGCGTGTTCACCACTTCCCCCTTTATTGATGCACACTTTTTGTATGATCCTCTTGAAGGGGAAGCCAGGGAGGAAACAAAATTTAGGCCCAGGGAAGATCCCGAGAGTTAAATACTCCTGGGGCTGTTTGGCTTAGTGTCCTTTTCCGATGTGACTGTTAGTGTGGATAAGGTTTTAGTTCCCTGTATGTTAGACACTGGTCCAAAGGTGTCAACTGTGATTGAAGGGTTGGTTGAAGAACTTTGAGCCTTGAAGTTTGGAAAAATGTCACTTCTCATTGGTTGTAGCTTAAGGCCGCCAATGGCCTAGACGTTATGTACATAGGCTATTTAGAGCTGGATGTTGAAGTCTTTGGTAAAGTGATATCTAAACGCAGTGTTCTCAAAGTTAAAGACCCCCCAGGTCTTACTAGCCTGGTCTTCGGTGTTCTGGGCATGAATGGTATTCGAGAGGGTTAGAACGATCTGTTGGATACTATGGGTCGGCATTTTTCGAAGCAGCTTTAGTGCAACATGCCCTAGTTCTTGGCGTCAAGCCCTATAGAACAGTCATTAAATTCAGGTAAATGTTGTTTTACATTCTTTAGCCGAGTTTGGGTTGGAGGAGGTAGGTGTGTTCGTGTACCAGGCGGCACCATGAAGTTTATTCCTGCTATCGTTAAGGTAGCTTGTGGACCGGTTTGTTCTAGTTGCCAATGTGGGGTGGTGTAAGTTCTTAGGAAATTGTAACTAATAATGTTTCCACCCCCTTTAGGTCTTGGAGTTAATGTCGTCGGGTCGACGAATTCAAAACTAGGGGGTAGAATGTGACAGGATGAGTTTTATTCTGGTTTGTTGATTCATTAATCTGTTTCCATTTTAATGTTTGCGTATATTTTAAATGGGAAGACACGCCCACTGGCATTGAGCGGCGTCTTGTCATTGATCACACCTGGCGGCTCAATCATTGAGGTGCGCTCTAGTGGAGGCCCAGTGGCTTTATAAGAAGCAAGTCTAAGTGTGGCATGGTGATTTCTGCTCTGATGTATTCCTGTTTTGTGGGCCGTAAAGGTCCAGGGGTCTATATGTCCTGTCGCTTTCCCCTGGGATGTGTATGTACGAAGTGATGAGCGCAGGTAGCGTAAAGCTCACTGTTGTCTGAGAATGAGGTGCGGCCTGAGAGCGCTAGCTGTTGTTTCATAAACCCTGTATCTACGGCTGTTTCTCACACTGGTTTCATCTACTGCTGTTCGTACGGCTGTTTTTGTATACTGTCAGATCCCATTGTTTTATGGTCCTGTGTATGCAGCTGACTGTGTGGTCGTCGCAGTGCTGAACCGCTGCTTCCCTGAGTGTTCGTAAGACTATTGTTCAATCGATCTGTATGACATGTGGTGAAACCATGGACATTTTGTCTTTTGTTCAAGTCTATTAAGCCAACATGCTTGGATTTTGGTCCATTGAAACAGCTGATTGATTTTTAAATATTATTTGTGATTTTGTTTTGTTTATGTATTTTCTTTTCCTCTTGTTGTAAGTGTCTTGGTCAGTGTGCACATATCCACAGGTGAATGTCTGACGAGCTGTGATACTGAAGCTTAACAGGAGGGGAGAGTGTATTTGGGTGTTTTTGGTATAGTTTCTTTTCTTGGTTTGTCATTTGCTTTAAGAATCTTTTTGCACTGATGTTGCTGTGTGGTGTGTCCCTTCTGTTAATGCTAGATGTATTATGGTCTCTTTGTAACTGGGTATTTAATTGGTAAACTGTTGACGAGACCCATTCTTTGAAATGTTTTAGAAATAAAGATTTTTGTGCAAAATAAATGTTATTTTGATAAGTCACGTCTCTTGCTTATTCAGTAGAATTGAACCTGTGTTTCCTTGAGTTGCACCTGAGGGTGCATAGTATTTCCCTGGGTGCAAGTCCTAGGGTGGCGTAGTCGTGTTTCCAGTGTTACGGTTTCTGTTGTGCGACGCCACGATGCTACACTTCCTTCCTTCCTACTTAGTGAGATGGATGGGCCTGCATGCTTGCATACAGATCATCAACATTTGGTGTAATGGACGACAGTGTACTCTCAAATCATTCTCAGCATTGTCTTTGTCGATGTTTGGTTTTCAACAATGTCAGTGCAGAAAAGCCTGCCTCGTGTAGCGTGAGGTATAACGTAGTAGTCACTCATTGGTTACGAGTGTTAGGCGAACCTATGAGGAAGCGGAAGAGGGTATTTAAAGGATTTGTGCGTGTTGCAGGACGTGAGTGGTTGTAACACCCGCCCCTTTGGTTTGTGTGTTTGCACTCAACGGTTGCAGGAAGAGATATGTGTAAGAAGTATTTGCTTGTTTGTTTTTTTTGTGTGGAAGTTGTAATTGTTATCTCTGTTTATATTAGTACAGATTAGGAGGTAGCGTCCTAACCATTCGAGCCAGTAAGATTGGGGTTGGCTGGTTGCTCGTTCTGGTGAGTGTTTACCGTTGATTGTAATGTGTTTGGCAGCGCATGTGTACTTGCGAGGCGTATGAGTGCAGAGTCTGTGGCGTTTAGCATTCGGAGATGTCGGCGCGCCAGTGCGTTCATTACGTGAGAAAATAATCTGTCTCATGGTGGGTATGGGTAGCTCCTTTTTGTCCTGATATGAGGTAATACATTTTCCCTGTTTCCTTCCTGCTGTGTGAGCTACTGAAATGAGCTGCACTGTGAAACAGCCAATCAGAGCGGAGCTCAACATTGAACCGCACTGTGAAACAGCCAATCAGAGCGGAGCTCAACATTGAGCCGCCCTGTGAAACAGCCAATCAGAGCGGAGCTCAACATTGAGCCGCACTGTGAAACAGCCAGTCAGAGCGGAGCTCAACATTGAACCGCACTGTGAAACAGCCAATCAGAGCGGAGCTCAACATTGAGCCGCCCTGTGAAACAGCCAATCAGAGCAGAGCTCAACATTATTATTCATGACCCTTCCAAATAAGGTACTAACAGACCATTTCATTCTAGGGAGAAATCCTAGGGTTATAAATGCACATGTAAAACCATTTCTGGAGAATTTTTGCCCTTACCTAAACCACATACCTTCTATGTAGATATCAGAGAACAATTTAAAATACTGTATCAATGCATTCTATGGCACCTTTAATGTGCTTGGCTGCTTCTGATAATCTTGAGTGTCTGTTTTGTCCTGTTGCTTCTATAACAACATACAATAATTTTGTACGAGTTTGAGTTATTCGCGCTGGATTGTGCAAGTTTTGGTCTTTTTTTGAGTTTGTTTACTATTAGGAACATTTGGTGTTAACTAGTCTTGAATTATATGTATTAGTTGTTTTATTGTTCTTGTGTCTAATTTGTTTGTGTTTATGCAGGAGCTGAGGGCCACTTGTGCAGGGGCCCGTTTCAGAAAGGAGGTTAAGTGAAAACTCTGAGTATGTTAACCCTGAAATGAGGGAAACTCTCAATGAAAATGGGAGGTTTGTCAAACCCGGGAAAGCAGGGTAAGTCAAGCCCGTTTCAGAAAGAGAGGTAACTTATACTATAAAATATAAAATTGTTCTCCATAGGGTAAGAAAAATGATCTTCATGCAAACGGAAACAAGAATAGGCTATTTTTAATAGGTCTTACCCCATTGCCAGATAATTTGCAAAATTAAAAAAATCACTTAAATTAGTTTTTTTTTAAATTGAGTATTTACAGTGTGAAAACCATAAATGCTTATGACGATGTATGTCTGATGTTTTCTAATTACTGAATTTTCCACTGTTATACAATTTAAAGTCAATTAGTGGAGTAAATATTGTTGATTGTTCATTTAAACTGTAGGTTTGTATAATAATGGTCTTGGATGATTCTTGCCTTAGTCACGGAGTTGTGGTGTGATGTACTGGTGAATATGATGTTTTGTGTTGTGAAAATTGTCTAGTAATTAAAAGGAAATGTTTTATTGATTGTGGTGTTAACATTGGATAATGAGTGATGACGTCGACATAATCGGTGATTAGAAAAGTGGGTGGAGGGATGTAATTGCTTTACACACTGAGGAAGGCTTGGTAGCCGAAAAGTTTGTCTCTTTTTTTCCCCCATGGGTGATGTGTTAAATAAAACGTAAAAAGAAGACTGTTCTTGTGAGTGCGGATCATAATTTTTCATACAAAGTAACTTAACAGATTGACGCACCAAAATAAATAGACCAAGTAAGGAGGAGCGCGGTGCAAAAGACATTGTTGAACTGAATTACTCTAATTAAGAAATGTATCAGGTTGGATTAGAGAATATTTAATTATGTGAAAAGAGTGTTAGACTATGTGGAAAAAGCTGCAGCGCATTGAAATAGACACTGAATGATATTTAATGTCAAATGTTTGTAAAATGAACCTTTCATGCTTAAAGCTTTACCTTGATTGAATTGTGTTTTTATACTTAATTTTTAGCTGCTGCCATGTTCTTGTTTCGTCTTTCTCTCTTTTTCCTATTTTTTTTTTTTTTTTTGTGGCCATGATACCATTAAAATGAATATTAGTTCAATAATTTACAGTTTTCACCTCTGATATTATAACAGTTAGTAAGAATTAAAGTTACGCATTGACGGAAGTACGCGTGCTGACGTCTTTTTGGCGGGAGCTGTTGCCATGGTGAATCGTAATTTCGGAGCTCCACTGAGCATGACTTTTCATAGTCGTAGTGCACGCGCTAAACTCCGAGTCAACCTGCTTAGAGTTGAGTAAACTAACACAATTCAGCTGTTCTGTAACCGAAAACTCAGAGTTTCCCATCTCAGAGTAAGTCAACTCTGAGTTCAAGATTAAACTCAGAGTTGGTTGAACCTCCTTATTGAAATGGGCCCCAGAGGTTTATGCACGCAAAAACCCATTCAACATGCCCATGTTAACTTAAAGGAACACTCCACTTTTTTTGGAAATAGGCTCATTTTACACCTCCCCAAGAGTTAAAAAGTTGAGTTTTACCGTTTTTGAATCCATTCAGCCGTTCTCCGGGTCTGGCGGTAGCACTTTTAGCTTAGCTTAGCTTAGCATAGATCATTGAATCTGATTAGACCATTAGCATTTGGTCATCAAAAATGACCAAAGAGTTTCGATAATTTTCCTATTTAAAGCTTGACTCTTCTGTAGTTACATCGTGTACTAAGACTGACGGAAAATGAAAAGTTGCGATTTTCTAGGCTGATATGGCAAGGAACTATACTCTTATTCAGGCGTAATAATCAAGGAACTTTGCTGCCGTACCATGAGTGCAGCAGGCGCAGTGATATGACGCAGCGCCTGAAAGTAGTCCCCAGCTATATCATAGGCTACTGAGCTGGGGACTACTTTCAGGCGCTGCGTCATATCACTGCGCCTGCTGCACTCATGGTACGGCAGCAAAGTTCCTTGATTATTACGCCTGAATGAGAGTATAGTTCCTAGCCATATCAGCCTAGAAAATCAAAACTTTTCATTTTCCGTCGGTCTTAGTACACGATGTAACTACAGAAGTGTCAAGTTTTAAATAGGAAAAATATCGAAACTCTTTGGTCATTTTTGAGCGCGATGCTAACGGTCTAATCAGATTCAATGATCTATGCTAAGCTAAGCTAAAAGTGCTATCGCCAGACCCGGAGATCGGCTGAATGGATTCAAAAACGGTAAAACTCAACTTTTTAACTCTTGGGGACTTGGAAAATGAGCCTATTTCCAAAAAAAGTGGAGTGTTCCTTTAAAATGAGCGCATTACTGTGGTTTACATTAAGTTACACGTTTCATAGATTTCGGTTAACGTTAGTCATATTAAGCATAATGGCTTATAAAAGAGAGAAAGACTGCGCGATTTTTTCATATCATTTCACGGCACAGAAACACAAAAATATCATACAACACGCCAAAATTAGCTAAAATTCATTATAGTAATACAGCTTTTGATATTAAGTGTTTTATGGATTAAACAAGGTGAAAGACCACATTCCCTTCACTTAAATTTCCCTCAGACATATCATACAAAGCTTATTCGATGTTTTTATATAGGTTGTACATTTGTGTATAAATATATATGTTTGAAATAAAACATTTACACCTTTTAAATATACGTTTTGATAAATTGAGTCTAACGTTAAGTACAAATATTTATTCAGTGCCACTTGACTTACCTGACGCCTGAACTTGACATACACTGTCTTATATCCACTTTTCTTCGGATATACAACTCATAAAACACTTTCTAAATGTCCACTCAAAAAAATTTAATGTTGCATGATTTTCTCGTTAAATTTAGTCTAAAAAATAACATTTATTTAGTGTAACTTACCTGACGCATGAACTTGACAAGATGGCGGCGCTGTTTCTCCCGCGAAGTCACTCGTGCACGTGCAGAATGATCTCAGTGTTGGCTGGATTTGTTTTTATTAGTTTAGTCAACATTTAGCATTCTGAATGTTGACTGGATTTGAAAATAACCATTCGTTTAATGTTTTTAAAATATATTTGTGCAGACTTAATATAATATGTCTTCAATTAAGCGCAAGCAATAAAATGAGTTCAACTTAAACATTTTTGCCCTTCCAACATTGTTAATTGTTTAGGGTTCAGGTCAGGGAACAGGGGCGGCCATGGCAGAACCTTCGTTTTGTGCTCAGCGACACATTTTTGCATTGATTTTGATGGTCGTTTTGGATCATTGTTCTATTCCAACCATGGCCCATTATAAGGCTTTCTGACCCCAAGACTCAACTATTTTCTGCAATTCTCCAGCTGTGATCCTTGGAGAGTCTTTTGCCACTCAAAATATCCTCCTCATGTTGCATTTAGACAATATACACTAGAGGTTTTCACGGGTCCACTTGGATCCGAAAACCCGAGACCCGAGCGGGTTCGGGTCCAAATCTTCTCCGAGTGCCTCGGACACGGGTCAGGTTCGGTATTAGCAGGCTCGGGTCTCGGGTAATTAAAATAAATGTGCTTTTCCCAAATGGACCCGATAAGACCCGAATTCTTTTAAACTTTCCAGGATGGGTAGCCTACTTGTGCGTTCATGTTAATTTCATTTTTGATAAACGCACGTAAAAGAACACGTTTGTAACCTCAGAAATCCATCTTATAGATATGAGATCCATCATTACGCTGCGTGTCAATGCAAGGCTTTTCTTTTTTTGTGTGCAGAAGCCCTTCACCTAAATAACGTTGCAGACAAAACTAGCAAATCCATGATTTATTAACCTATCGATTTAATTTTTTATAAAACTATCACGTTTATATTTCAAATCCACTGGTTATAATTAAAAGCCAAACTCAGAAATAACATGTATCCATCAGGCAGGCAAAAATATAAAGTAATAGGCTGATAAGTAAATAAACTGAATGAAAGTAATGGAGCAGCGGCCAAATCAGCAGGACCCTGGGATTTTTCCGGACCGATGCGGGGGTGCAGGCTGTGCACACGTCAATGCCGTTTACGTTCGGGTCCAGTCGGGTTCGAAAATAAATGCGGTCGGGTCGGACTCGGGTCTAATTTCATCGGGTCTGTCTCGGGTCGGGTTTCTTTTTTTATTATTATTTATGCACGTCGGGTTCGGGTAAGAACTTATAGCACAGAAACTGCACTTGTTAAAATTACAAATGACTTGCTTCTTGCGTCAGACCAAGGCTGCATCTCATTGCTAGTTTTACTTGATCTTAGTGCTGCGTTTGACACTATAGATCATGAAATACTCGTAGATCGATTACAAAACTATACAGGTATTCAAGGGCAGGCTTTAAGATGGTTTAGATCCTATCTGTCCGATCGCTACCACTTTGTTTATTTAAACGGGGAGTCATCTCAATTATCACCAGTAAAGTATGGAGTACCACAAGGATCTGTCCTAGGTCCTCTGCTGTTTTCAATATACATGCTGCCCCTTGGTAATATTATTAGAAAATACGGGATTAGTTTCCATTGTTATGCTGATGATACTCAACTATATATCTCAACAAGACCAGACGAAACTTCTAAATTATCTAAGTTAACTGAGTGTGTTAAAAATGTAAAAGATTGGATGACCAATAATTTTCTCCTATTAAATTCAGATAAGACAGAGATATTACTTATTGGACCAAATAACAGTACACAGAATCTCTTGGATTACAATTTGCAACTAGACGGATGTCCTGTTACTTCCTCTACAGTCAAAAATCTGGGTGTTATATTAGACAGCAACTTGTCTTTTAAAAAACATATTTCCAATGTTACAAAAACAGCATTCTTCCATCTTAGAAACATTGCCAAGCTAAGGAACATGTTACCTGTTTCTGATGCAGAAACGCTAGTTCATGCATTCATGACCTCTAGACTGGACTATTGTAATGCACTGCTAGGTGGTTGTCCTGCATCTTCAATAAACAAGCTACAAGTAGTCCAAAATGCAGCGGCTAGAGTCCTTACCAGGTCAAGAAAATATGATCATATTACCCCAATTTTACAGTCTCTGCACTGGCTACCTATTAAGTACCGTATCAGTTACAAAATATTATTACTTACCTATAAGGCCCTAAATGGTTTAGCTCCTGCGTACCTAACTAGTCTTCTATCTCGCTACAATCCATCACGCTCCCTAAGGTCGCAAAACTCTGGACTCTTGGTAGTACCTAGAATAGCAAAGTCCACTAAAGGAGGTAGAGCTTTTTCATATTTGGCTCCCAAACTCTGGAATAGCCTTCCTGATAACGTTCGGGGTTCAGACACACTCTCTCTGTTTAAATCTAGATTAAAGACACATCTCTTTAGCCAAGCATTCACATAATGCATTCATATAATGCATCTCATAAATCGTGTACTACAGTTATATCTGATCAAAACGCACATTATTATTCTTTAGCTTGGGTTGAACAAATAATTTTTGCTTGAATGGAACAACAGCTACGCTAATTATGTCTCTTTGTTTCTCTGTTTCTGCCACGGGATTAACATCCCGTGGTAACTAGGAGTTACACAAGCTTCAGTCTGGATCCAGCCTTAAATGATCTGAGATGACCAAACACCGGAGAAGAGATGATGCCGACCCCTCGGAGGACCTCTGATGGAGGCCAACCTCTGATCCACCAACAACATGCAGAATTAACAAATTTTGCCATAAGTTAATATATTAAGTTTCTACAATGTATAAATATATTGTAGAAACTTAATTTCCTGTAAAGCGCTTTGCAACGATTGTATCGTAAAAAGCGCTATACAAATAAACGTGAATTGAATTAAGAACTAAGAAGAAGAACCACATTTTTAGAGTTAAACTCCGCGCACGCCGAAGAGCTGCGGGACCTCGGTCTGCTCCGGAGGCCTACACCATCACCGACCCCCACTACTGCATCTCGCCCACAGCGGAAGTGGTTACTAAGAAGTGATTCGGGTCGGGCACGGATTTTAGGACCCGAGAAGACCTCTAATATACACACAGACAATATACTGTAGGCAGATTTGTAACATTTCCTGATGATTGGAACTTAATTAATTAAATCGTAATTATTGTCCTAATTATGGAAATGTTCAAAGCTTTAGCTCTTTTCTTAAATGTTTTTTTCTTTTCGACTTTCTAATTTTGTGCTATTTTCTTGACTTCATATTTTGTGAAGCTGAACAATCTGTTGCTGCACATCAGAACTATATTCTTTGTTTTTTCTCATTGTTGTGGATGATTAAGGGAATTTGGCTTTTGTGTTCCTCATATTTATATAATACTGTGGAACAGGAAGTCATGGCTGGATAACTTCATCTTCCTATAGTCACCCTGGTGTGCTAAAAAGAAAAAGAAAAAAGTACATATGAATGGGAAAATAGATCTTCAGAGATTTTACTCCTAATAATTTCTAGGACTACGAACAATTGTGGCCAGTGTGTATAAGAGAAAAAATAAAAATTCTAGTGCTGTCAAAAGATTAATCGCATCCAAAATAAAAGTTTTCGTTTACATAATATGTGTATACTGTGTATATTTATTATGTATATATATATATATATATATATATATATATATATATATATATATATATATATATATATATATATAAATATACACACATACAGTATATATATTGAAAATATTTCCATGTATATATTTATATTAATATAATTGATATTACATATAAATATTCTAAATGTATAAACATAACATATTTTTCTGAAATATATACATGCATGTGTGTGTATTTATATATGCATATACACAGTAAACATACATATATTATGTAAACAAAAACTTTTATTTTGGATGCGATTAATCGTTTGACAGCACTAATATTTTCATAATGTGATTCTGTTGAAAATGTAGATTTTTGTGATAAAAAAAAAAAAAGTTTTTCTTTACTTTGTTTTTTCTTTAGTGTTTTTGAAAGATCAAAAGGTTAAAAAAAACCAGATTTATTTTCACAACCTTCATTAATCATATTTTCTTAGGGTGCCAATATAATTCTGACCATGACTCTGTCTCTCTCTCTAAAACAGCTGCTTTATGTATTTATGTATAAACATAATAATAGTAAAAATACTGCAAAACTGACAACAACAGCTGGTTGCAAGAATTTATTCACTATTCATTCCTTTTCTTTTATTTAACACCCTGATGTGTGCAATTTACTTTACTTCATCTTGTTCAGTAACATTTTTGTTTGTTTTTATTGCCTTTTTAATTGTCTTTTTCCCCCTTCTATTGTTTTCCTTGGGTTTGCTTCTCAGTTCCGCACTATTTTAAGCTTTTCTTGGTTCATTCCATGTTTTATAGGCAACCTCTGTCGTGTTAATTCAGATTAGCACAGTTGGTTTTAAAATTTAAATGAATCCAGTTTATTTTAGTTCAGGACTCCGAAGTCCAGGAGTTAGTAATCTGTACTTAATCTGTGTTTCAGAAAGCCTTTTAAAATCATGATTAACTATAGATTAAGTCTACTCCTTGCTTAATTTAAACCCTGTCCAGGAAACCACTCCATTGTGTTTTAATTCATACACATTAATTCTGCATTATGAACTCGCACTCTTTTTTAACATGTTTGTTTTCATCACATTTGTTACTATTAAAATTATCTGGTAAAAATAGTAAATTTCTATGCCAGCGTGTGAACGGGACTTTTATTTTGGTGTGGAGATATGACGTCACAGGCTGCGACGCGCTCCGGCATGTGTTGTGATTCGGATGAAGGAAGGTTTGTTTATGTTTAAATCCATAGAAACCGTTCAGTGTAAAGTCACAGAAAAACTCTTGGTGAAGCAACTCAAACCCACGTTACACTGTTACAAAGATGGCGTTTATTAAAGAGGAGAGTGAAGACATGAAGATTGAAGAAGCATTCAGAGTCAAAGAAGAAGATACTGAGACACAAACAGGTTAGTTTTCATTCTCAAAGCTGAACTCAATCATGTGGTCCTTATTGAAATGTCCAGCTGTACAGACAGATAACGTACAGAAGTATCTTTATACAGAGAATCGTACAGAAGAAACTTAACCCTTGTAAGCTACTCGTGTTTGGGGTGTAAACTCAGGCAATAAAATGTGATTTTGTAACAATGTTTTGTTGTTCTTTTAAACAAATGTAATTTTAGTCACTTTATTAAAGTTTTTACTCTACAATTGTGCAGTTTTAAGGAGATTTATGACATATTTTATATAAATAAATTGTTAAATAATCCTTATAAATTAAAATGTCCATCTATATACAGACACACACATACAGTATATATATATATATATATATATATACACACACACACAAATAGCCATTTATGTTAAATCAAATAATAAAAAAAGACATTTCTTATGTTAAAGGTGCACTAAGCGGTTTTTGCCAAACGATGTTGATATTTGAAAGCACCAAAACAAACACGCTCATACCCCAACAGGACCTTGCACAACCCTGGCATAACGACAATCGCGGAAATAAGCAAAGATGACACGCAAGCATATTTAAACAAAAGCCAACACGGATAAGTTGTGTGAAACGAAGCAAAATTAACATTACTCTCCTATCAACAAAAAAAAACAACGCAACCTCTGAGTCCGATTCGAGCTCTTCGCGCTCCTTGAGTTCTCTCCAGCGCTGGAAAGCTGCTCTGATGTTTACGCGGGTCCTACCTCTTGACTGATCGTAACTAGGGATGTAACGGTATGAACATTTGTCATCACGATTATAGTGACCAAAATTGTCATGTTATCAGTATTATCACGGTATTGTTAAAATGTGCTGGAGATGTTCAAAA
Organism: Schizothorax lantsangensis; assembly: GCA_027422415.1. Taxonomy (NCBI): domain Eukaryota; kingdom Metazoa; phylum Chordata; class Actinopteri; order Cypriniformes; family Cyprinidae; genus Schizothorax; species Schizothorax lantsangensis. The sequence goes on along the minus strand of CM049843.1, from coordinate 34,439,662 downwards.
AGTACTGACACAAGTCACTTCAAGTTTTATATTTAAAAATCAACAAACAACAAATAAAATGACTTTTTGTTTGCATAATTACTAAAACAATATCATTACCAATGATGTTGGGATTTTAAATGACAACTTGACTGACACCAGTTTAATAGCCTGTTCAAATATCTGATGTAAATGTTCAAATAAAGCTTTGAAAAGGTTTCATAAAAAGGTAAACCTCACATTTCAGCCTTTAAATAAAAAAAAGGGTTAAGTCAAAATGGTAATTGATTAATAAATGATTATATGTATTTTATCTGCTCCATAAATAATTCTAGATAATTTATCTGAATTGTTTAAAGGTGCAGTGTGTAGATTTTAGCAGCATCTAGCGGTTGAGTTTGTGAATTGCATCCAACGGCTCAGTCCCTCGCTCACCCCTCCCTTTAGAGAAGCTACGGTGGCCGATACAGGGATAAGATCTTAATCTTAATCTTAAAATCTTAATCTTAATCTAAGATGCCGTCGTCTGAGACCGCAGAGAGCAATGAGGTTTCTTTACAAAGGTAAATTAAGGAATTATATTTACTTAAATAAACGATGTCATTGACACAATGATGAACAAGTAACAGTAATATTCGCAGTGTTTTTTCACGAGAACAACATAGTGACGATACACGCTCTGTAGAGCAGTTTGTCCGTTAAGGGCTACTGTAGAAACATGATGACGACTTCCATGTGAGGGGACCCACGGTATATGTAGTTATAAATCACTCATTCTAAGGTAATAAAAACATAACGGTTCATTATGTAGGGTCTTTATACTCCTCTGAAAACGTAGTTATGTATATTATATTGCATTTCTGTCTATAGATCATCCTAAATATTACACAATGCACCTTTAAATGTGTAGAATCCACATAAGCTTGTTTTTCATCAAGCAGGGCATGATGAACCTTTTTCAACATTTTCGCGGAGCTCGGCATACAATTTTGGCATCTCTGTTTCTGTGAAGTATTTGCGGCTTGGCACCTCATATCGTGGATCAATAGCTCTGATCATGGCTTTAAAGCCGCGTCTCTCTACCGTTTGAAAAGGGACCATGTCCTTACACAAGTAAACAGTTATGGCCCTGGTAATTTAAATCCATCGCGGGCTCTTCCTAATATAAGGAGTACCTTTTGAAAATGACTGTTGGATTGAGGTTTGGATCAGTTCCTGTTTTTTCTGTCCTGCGTTCTTCGTACTGGATTTTGCGGTTGGCTGCATTGCCTGGCAATGCTGGTATTCAACGACATGTTTAGTTTTGAGGTGGTAGAACAGATTAGTTGTGTTACCTCTCTTAGCTGGAACTTTTGCCCACACACTCTACAGAGTATATTTTGCTGCTGCTCGTCGGACGGCTTAAATCCAAACCAAGTCCAAATAATAGATGTTGCACCAGTCTTTTTCACGAGCTCCTCTGTTTCGCTGACGCTTTCAGCCATGTTTATTCAAGATGACGAATATGATGATGCGTTGCAGCCGGCTGCAGCTCGTTGCTCTAAATTTTGCGGGTAGATTGCGTCATCAACATGCATTATCGCGATAGTGCAATAGAATTAAAATCTCTATCGTAGGCCAATTTTGTATCGTTTATATAGCATATCGTTTATATCGCTCATTACTATCTTCTTTTTAATGTTTTGTTCCTCTGATATTTTCCTTTGTTTTATCTTCCAGTTCTCTCTATCTATAACATTAGCCGATCTGGTAATATCCGTCTGTGCACTCAAATTGAGCGCTCTCTTCTCCTAGTCATTACAAAACACGCCCCTTACTGCTGATTGGCTGCAAGTGTGTTTTGGGACATGGTCCGACACTGCGGTCAAAAGCGGTTTTCAAAAATTGCGTAGTGCACCTTTAATCCATGGAGAATAACATGGACAATTTGCTGTTGTTTAGTGTAAGATTTTTGACATAAGTAAAAAAAAAAAGAAAGAAATCACTTTAACCATTAGATGGCTGCAGAGGTCCACTATTTGCTATTTGATTATAAGAAAGACATATTTTCATAAGTTTTTCCAGTTTGTTTCATATCTACATATTATGAAATCACAATTATAACAATAAAAAATTTGTCAAAGTTTAACTTTTTTGTACTTAAGTTTTATACTGGAGCTTGTGTTAAATTGTATTGTCTCGTCCTTTCATTCTCTCTCTCTCTCTCTCTCTCTCACTGTGCGTGTGTGCGTGCATTGTTCTCCATCTGGGATGTATCGTGGTATCACCGCTTTATTTTTGTGGTGATTGTGCATTTTGGCTTATTTTATTTGACAAATTATAACAGAATAATTTTTTAATTTAATTATTATTTTATTTTTATTTATTTTTTTGTTTTAGAAAGTGTTGACAGCATTGTAAAGTCATTTAGATCAAGGGAACTGTTTTTTTATTTCAGCAAACTTCATTTGGGGTCAAAAAGTGATAAGTTTTTACATAGTAGTTCATTATGAGATGTTATAGCCTAGTTGTATAATTCTTCTACATCACTGTTAACAAATGTATGTCCATCAGTTGGAAATTAACAAGGGTTGTGGCAAAAATGCCACCAAAATGAACAAAAATACCCTAAAAGTTAATGATTAAATCTATTCACAAGTAAACAAAATTTATTACGACTGTATCAATTAAAATAAAAATGAATGATGTGTCAATTTGTGGCATTAAACAGATTTGTACACATCAAAGTAGACATTCATGGGCAGCCAATGAAAACCATAGGCTGACATTATGCAAATTGCCAAAAGATCAAGGAAAATTTAAATTCTCAATTCATGACCCCTTTAATCCCAGGACACACCACGCTGATGTCAAAGAACTAGTGGCGACAAAAGTTCACTGTGTTGTTGCGCTAGCTGCGTCTCGGCCAAAAAGCTGCGTTTGAATGCACCAAAAGGACTAAAGGCGATTGTGAACTCTGTGTGCTTGTGTGTAAGTAAATATCTGTCTATAGTTGTGTCTCATTTAGAAGGCTGCATCCTCCGGAGGTCGCATTCGAAGGGTGCATACGCCATCGAGGCGGTCTCATTTAAGAAAAGCAAATAGGACACTCCGAATGCGACCTTCTTTCACAGGTATTCGGAGGATGCATCAGGTGTATCCTTCGCTGCTACAGATAACCCACAAGTCTTTGCGTCGCCGTAAACAACCGTCGTTAATTTGAAAAATGCCGGCGCCGGCAGATGTACACACAAGCGCAGATGTGGTGTTTACAGCTTAACTTATTCCATGGTCTGTCTGAATACTCGATTCTGATTGGCTGGCAGGTGTTGATTAAATTCGTTTAACTGCACAGGTAGTTCCAGGTCAGTTTAATCACCGTTCCATATTAATGCGCTGCTTTAATAGATGCACACTAACGCACAGATCACTTGCGCACAGACACACACACACACAAGGAGAGAGTGTGAGTTGGAAGATCGCAGATTGCGCTGCACACATACATGAACTTCTTGTTAACGCTTCCCCGCGATTTTTATTAATAAAATAGCCTAGATACTAGATCGCTACATTATATTCCTCAGCAACGATGGTAAAATGGCTGTTTTTTAAGTAATTGATTGTAGAGAGAGAGAGACGCGCACAGATGCAGGTAACAACTGTCATCTCTCTCTCGATCGATAATTAATTGAAATACATGCTATAATTCATTCAAATAAATGTGATGATTGTGATCTTACCGCACTATTTCATCTCTGTGTATGATTTGAAGCGGGCAGAATGCGGAGCTAACGAGCCGTAACTGACGAAAATAACTCATTTTTACCCATTCGGTCAAATATTGCGCTGCAAAGAGCAATACTAGTTTTAACTTGTCTATAACTTGGCATATGACCATGGAATAAACGGGATAATCAACGGCTAGCCGTGCATTAAAGGATTTTAAATGCACCTCCGCTTCGCGTCGGGCGGTTCTTTGCCTCCACGTCGTGCATTTAAAATCCTTTAATGTATGGCTAGCCATTGATTATCCCTTAGTTAAATCGTCTCCGGTAAAAACGGATAAACTTTGTTCTTAATATCCTCCTCCTTTTTTCTCTAACAGATGTCTGCTGTATGTACACTGCAGCTCCTCAGACATTGAACAAATTAAAACAAGTAAACTTTTTCAGTTTCAGCATTTTTTTTTTCAAATTACTTTCCAAATTTTGAAATAATTTTCCTTCATTTTAGTGTGAGAGAGCAACTAATCTATCAATTATTTTTCAATTAATCTATTTATTATTTTCTTATCAGTTGATGAATTCTTTAGTTAAACTATCAATAAATAATAACAGTAACTTCTGCTATTAATCTTATTTTATTCAAACGTTTTCTCATAATTAATACTCTACAAAAAATAAATAACAACAACAACAAAGAAAGAAAGAAGGAAAGAAAGAAAGAAAATAATAATAATAATAAATAAAGATAATAACAAGAAAAGAGAGAAAAATAATAACAATAAATAATTAATAAAAAAGAGAGAAAGAAAGAAAAAGAAAGAGTTACAATCAATAGAAATGCACATTATGGCTGCATTCACAGTTACTGTTTGGGACTGACAGCAGTTGCTTACAGGTGAGAGACTTGAAATGTTTTATTTATTCAGCAGATTAAAACATCTGCTTGAATACATCTGGTATGAATGTGAACAGCTGAAGTCACAACCGCATTCAGGACACTAGAGCGACAGAATCAAAAATGCCGTCATAGGGGGGATCACGTGACCCTTCGACGGCGATGCAGGCTTAGTCTTTCGCTCCGCTCACTTTGCCACATATTTTACGATCCTGTCAGTAAAACTTGAACCACTCTGCATTGGACCCATCATGAGTGCTAAGGCAGACAAAGGGGATCGGAAAAGAGAGATTGTGCAATCGCCAATGAAGAACAAATTCAGAGATTCAGCCATCTCCAGTGAAGATCTCGACGATGCTATTGCTAACCGCATTGAACTAGCATTTAAAGAGCAGCAAAGCACTTTGAATTCGGTTGTGAATTCGGCAGTGAGAGATGCGATGGACTCTATGCTGATTCCAGCATTGTGCGAACTGCGTGAGGACATACAAGCGACCAATAAGTCTGTTAAAGAGCTAAGAGAGGAGTTTGAGGCCATAGTTACCACGGAGAAGCAGACACGTGACCGCGTTGATTCTATTCAGGCAGACGCACGTGAAGATAGGAGAACAGTAACGGACTTAAGAAATCAGCTGGAGCGACTCACCGAGAAGATGACAGATATGGAGGACAGGTGCAGACGGAACAACGTCAGACTGGTGGGGCTGCCAGAGGCGGCTGAAGGATCCGATGCGGCTGGTTTCCTCAGAGTTAATCTTTCCAAGTGGATTCCTTCGTTGAAAGGCCGTGACATTGAGATTGATCGGGCGCATCGCGTGTATGACGGAGGGAGGGGCTCCGATCGGCCGCGTACTCTCATCTTCCGTGTACTGAGATGGCATGACAGATCAGATATCCTGAAGGGTGCTCGGCAGGCTTATCCCGTGAAAAGCGCACAGAGCAACGTCGCACTGCTATTTTTTCCCGACTTTAGTCCGGCTACAGCGATCAGGAGAAAGGCATTTGGTCCGGTTTTGAAGAAGATGACAGCGCTTGGTCTACAGCCCTTCCTCATCTATCCGGCGGTAATCAAACTACGACACAAAGGGGAACAGATGAGTTTCGACTCCCCACAGAAAGCGGAGGATTTTATCAGCTCCCTGTCTCAGCAGAAGACATATGCCGCGGCTCTACGGGAAGGCAACGGGAAAACAGCGGCCACTATCTCTCCGGCCCGACGGGAGAGGCTTGATGGCCGGGAAGGAGGTGGTTCTAGCTGCCCAGGAAGGGATGATGACAGGATGGACATGAAAGCCTGAACCTGTCTTTTGCTTTTTCTTCTATCCTTTCTCCTACTGGGATTTTGTCCCTATCTATACGGTTCAACAATCTCTTTGCTGGTAAGACTGACACTAATTTTTTTTTTTCTTTTTTGGATGGGACTAATGGAGAGTAGGTTTAATTTAAAAAAATATTTTTTGGCTGTGTGAGCCTTTCGGGAGACATGTCTTGCGTTGGAGTGGATCGGTCACAGACCATCACTATTTTTTGTTGCTCAGTCAGACCTATGTTCTCGGTAATGTGCGGTCTGAGTTGTTCCTTGTTTATGGTTGTCGGTTGTTCATGTTTTTTTTTTGTTTTTTGTTTTTTTACAACAGACATTTATACTTTTATTTATTTTACCTTATTTCTAAAGGGATTTTTCATCTAGGAGGTTTGGTATTTAAAATGCACATCGGCGTTTGCATGTTATTTACAGAATGGAGATGCTTCTGCTTTTTTTCATTTATTGAATACAATCTTGGGATTATGAATATTCAATGCATACTCTAAATATTTTATCACTGAATGTGAATGGTTTAAATTCTGCTGTTAAACAAACCCGTGTGTTAGAATATTTACACCGTAAATCTATCTCCTCTGCCCTAATTCAAGAGACACATTTAAAACAATCTGACGTGGCACGTTTCCAGAATATATATTACAAATTAGCAGCTTTTTCCTGTGCTCTTAATAAAACTAAGGGGGTGCTTATCCTTGTTAACAGGAAGTTAAATTTAACGATTGAACACCTTGGTGGTGATGAGAAGGGTAGATTTGTTTTTATCCGATGCAAAATATATAATAATAGGTTAGCATTGGTCTCTATTTATGGTCCGAATGAGACAGACAGTGCATTCCTTACACAGATTTCCAAAACTTTACTTGAGGAGATTGATTGCCCTCTAGTGGTGGGTGGTGATTTTAATGCTGTCATAAATCTTGCTTTAGATAAATCTCAATCTGATACAACAGCCAATCCATCCTCTAAATTACTGAATAAATTTATCACTGAGTTTAATTTAATCGATCTTTGGAGAATTCAGAATACTAAAGCTAAGGACTTCACTTTTTTTTTCTAATAGACACAAGACTTTCTCTAGGATAGACTACATATTTCTCAGCCCATCTTTAATTTCGTCTAATTCCTCCATCTCTATATTACCAATTTTATTATCTGATCATTCTGCTGTGTTGTGCAGTGTTCCTCTTTCCGATGTTAAAGCCAAGTCCCCTAGATGGCGCTTTAACATATCATTATTAAGTAATCAGACTTTCATTACTTCTCTAAAAGAATATATTAAGGAATTTCTTGAAATTAATATGCCCTCTCAGGGGTCGCATATGCTCCCGAAATGTAATCTGTGCGACTCCAAAATATATTTGGGCGCATTTGCGCGAGTGCAAATAATTGTTGTGGTGCGACCTCTACAGTTCTCTGCTAAACGTTCGCGAATTACTGCATAAAAATGTCTCCACAATCTGCTTTTGAAGAAATATTGTAGTATCGTGCTACAGCGCACATTCTTTCAGTTGCAATTCTGGTGCCGCCGTCTGTATGTACTGTACAACGCCACATCCATTCAGTGTTAACTCAGCGGTAGAGTTACACTCACGAAACACTGCACTTATTCACAATCGCAAAAGTACATTATTTGCGTGTTTTAAAGCCTTGCCGGTTAAGCTTTTCATTCACGCGCTGGTCTGACGTGCGCTTTTTCTGAGCTTGTGCACCTGAAGCGCGTGAACTGAAAAGCCTGTCTAACAGCGCCTGATTACTGAACTAAGTTATCTTTTGAGCTAATACTGTCAAAACACACAAGGTTTACATATAGACTCAGTTAGTTATGTCTAAAATAAAAGTAAACAGCTGAGAGGAACGGATGCGTGCCTGTATATTAGATGCGTGCAGCTCTTAAAGGGACAGAACTAAACATGCAGCCAACTGTCATTAAAGGGATAAACCCTAAAATTTAATTTGTCATTATTTACTCACTCACATGATGTCCCAAACCTGTATTTATTTCTTTCATGTGCTGAACACAAAAGAAGATATTTTGAAGAATGTGGGTAATCAAACAGTTGCTGGTCCACTTGATTGTAGGATAAAAAAAAATACTATGGAAGTCACTGTGGACCAGCAACTGTTTAAATAGCATTTATGTTCAGCAGAAGAAAGAAACTCAGGTTTAAAACTAATTTTGAGTGAGTAAATGATGGTATTACTATAAAACACTGACAGAATCGACAGACAGATAACAGAATGTTTATTCTTTAATGTTAAAACAACAAAACACAAAGAGAAAGAAATAACTAACTACTCTTGACTGAAAAAATAATAGTTACTTTAATAGGAATCAATCTATATAGTGATTTATTTTTATATTTGTTCACTCAATTTCTTGAATGCTCCTGCTAAATATGCCTGTTGTACCTGAAAATAAAACACTGTTTATTTTATTTGTATATTATGTGTATTTGTAATGTGTATCTTTGTTCTTATTTTTTAATAACAAAGATAAAATAATGACAGATTTTTATCTTCACCCACTTTGGCCTAAATATCCACCATTCTTTTTTATATTCTGTTACCTTGAAAGGCTTTGTCTTTGTAATAGGGAAATTAGTCTGGCCATACTGCTCAGACAAAATAGTAAAACTAGCATGACAAAGAATCGTGATAAAATCATGAAATATTGATATATTTTTGCCATATCGCCCACCCCTACTGACCGGTTTTGTGACCGCAGTTGCACAAACTGCATTGAAATCATTTTCCAAAATTTCATTTGTGTGGAAATATTGCGAAGTGTGTAAACAGCCATTAACGCTGAAGATGGACACAAAGAAAAGAAAATACTGTAGCAGCCTGAGCAAGCTTAACGATCACATGCGAAATATGGAAGGGAAATCCTAAATATTGAATTGGGAGTGGGGGGTTATATGAATGTATTTCTGAGGGGTTTTGAGAAAAGTTTAAATTACATTTTCTTCTCATCTTGACTCTGTATATTGCATGTATAAAAAACAAAGCACTGCAGCTTAAGGATCAGGTTCAATTGATGAAGATTTTTAATCATCAGGAAGGATGTTGCCAGCCCTTCCGCTCAATTGGCAGTTGTGTTGCTCCTTAATATTCAGTGGGTGCTCCTAAAAAATTGTTGGTGCTCCTAACTTCTTGAAGTTAGGAGCACCAGTGCTACCAAGTAAAAAAGTTAATTTCGAGCCCTGCCTCTGATGTGGATCCTCAAATACTGTGGGAAACGACTAAGTGTGCTATACGAGGTTTCTGTATATCTTTCTCTTCTACTCTCGCCAAAGCGAAAACTCACCAGTTTACACAATTAGAAAATAAAATCCAATCATTACAAAATCTACAAAAACAACATTTTACTGAGCAACAGGCTACACAGCTGTCCTCTTTAAAAGAAGAATATGATTTACTTTCACACTCAAAGGCGGAATTTATTTTACATAGGACTAGACAAAAATATTATTTTGAATCAGAGAGACCTAGTCATTTATTGGCCCTTAGGTTGAAAGAATGCGAGTCTAAGGCATATATTAGTGCAATAAAATCATCGGATGATCAGGTCACCACGAACCCTGTAGCAATTAATGACATATTTAAAGGTTTTTACACAAATCTGTATAAAGCTGAAACAGATTTTGATGAACCAATTTGTAAGCAGTATCTAGATAAATTGGAACTGCCTCGGATCTCACAGATGGATAAAGAATCTTTGGAGGCCCCATTAAGTTTGGAGGAACTTCACGTCTCTCTAAAAAGCCTTCAAAAGGGCAAATCGCCGGGTCTAGATGGTCTCCCCCCTGAATTATATTTAGAAATTTGGGATTTGGTAGGGATACTTATGCTTAACTCATTTAATTTTGCAATTGAACATGGGGTATTTCATAGAGATCAAAAAACATCACTGATTTCATTACTTCTTAAAAAAGGGAAAGATCCATTAGATTGTTCCAGCTACAGATTTCCGATTTCGCTTATCCCATGTGATGTAAAAATCTATGCTAAAGTTTTTGCTTCTCGTATGGAGAAGGTAATTCACAGTCTGATCAAGGAGGACCAAACTGGTTTCATCAAGGGGCGCAATGCATCTGACAATATGCGTCGACTCCTTCATATTCTTGACTTTGCGGACTCCCACCCAACCCCTTGTGCGGTCTTTTCACTTGATGCAGAAAAAGCCTTTGACAGGCTAGAGTGGAATTATATGTGGGCAGTTCTGCAATGTTTCGGCTTCGGTGAACACTTCGTTTCTATGATTAAGACATTATACCACTCACCTGCAGCATCAGTCATAACTGGTAATATTATTTCCCCCTCATTCCCTTTACAGCGGGGAACGAGGCAGGGGTGTCCACTTTCCCCCTTATTGTTTTGTCTATCTCTTGAACCCTTAGCACAAGCCATCAGGAAATCTGAAGTATCGATTAAGATTCATGACCATAATCATAGTATTTAATTATACGCAGATGATATTATTCTATATTTAGACCACTTTGATGTTTCAGTCTCTAGTGTAATTAAGGAATTTGATAATTTTAGTAGCCTATCAGGATATAAAATAAATTGGAGCAAATCTGCTTTAATGCCAATTAACAATGTTAAGGTTAATTTTTCTATTCCCTCATTTATCCCTATTAAGGAATCTTTCATCTATTTGGGCATTACCATATATAAAAACATTCATAAGATTGCCAGAGACAATTTTAATAACATTTTAGTTAAGGTCAAAAATGACATTCAAAGATGGAAGAATCTTAAAGTCTCTCTCCAAGGAAGAATCTCAAATCAAATCAAATCAAATCAAATCACTTTTATTGTCACATCACCACAGCACAAGTGCCTTGGTGAGTGAAATTCTTGAGAGCGTGCTCCAAACAGTGCAAAAAAACAAAACAGTTTACATATAGACAGTACATATTTACAGACTGTACAGAAGACAATGTGCAAAATACACATACACATACTCAATACACACAGTGTACTATAAAGACAGTCTTAGTTATCAATACACTATGTACACATTTTACATTATGTACACATCTAAACATTGTGATATGTTAAGGGCAACAGATTATAGATTTACAACAGATTAGTTGTGCAGTAGATAGTTGTGCAAAGGTGCAACAGATTATACATATGCAATGTCGTGGATGTGCATTGTATGGTATCCAGTGATAGCAGATAGGTTGTATTATTGCAGTGTGTGCGTGTAGTCCAGTGGACGGCGGTAAAGTGCAGTGTGTGGCATGTTGTGTGAGTGGGAGTGTGATGTAGGGTGGATTAGTTCTGTCTGTTCATTTGCCTGATAGCCTGAGGGAAAAAGCTGTCCCTCAGTCGGCTAGTGCGGGATCGGATGCTGCGGAGACGTCTCCCTGAGGGCAGCAGAGAGAGCAGTCTGTGGGATGGATGGCTGGAGTCCTTGATGATCCTCCTGGCTTTCCTTATACACCGCCTGGTGTAGATGTCCTGGAGGGAGGGAAGCTCACCTCTAACGATGTGGCGGGCAGTTCGCACAACACTTTGCAGAGCTTTGCGGTTGCCAGCGGTGCTGTTTCCAAACCAGGCGGTGATGCAGCCGGTCAGGATGCTCTCCACAGTGCAGGTGTAGAAGGATCTGAGGATGCTGGGGCTCATTCCAAACTTCCTCAGCCGTCTCAGGAAGAAGAGGCGCTGATGTGCCTTCTTCAGCACTGCGTCTGTGTGAGTGGACCATGTGAGATCCTCGGTGATGTGAACGCCGAGGAACTTAAAGCTGTTTACCCTCTCCACAGGTGTCTTGTCGATGGAGATGGGTGTGTGTTCTCTGCTCTGTCTCCTGAAATCCACCACCAGCTCCTTGGTCTTGTCGATGTTGAGTGAGATGTGGTTCTCCTGGCACCATTTAGTCAGGGTACTCACCTCCTCTCTGTAGGCCGTCTCATCGTTGTCGGTGATCAGGCCTATTACCGTTGTGTCATCGGCAAATTTGACGATGACGTTGGAGCTGTGTGTAGCTGTACAGTCGTGTGTGTACAGGGAGTACAGGAGTGGGCTGAGAACGCAGCCCTGCGGGGCACCAGTGTTGAGGATCAGGGGAGATGAAGTGTTGTTGCCCATTCTGACCACCTGACTTCTGCCTGTCAGGAAGTCCAGGATCCAGCTGCACAGAGATCTGTTCAGTCCCAGAGTCTGGAGCTTCGCAACCAGTGTGGCAGGCACTATGGTGTTAAATGCTGAACTATAATCCACGAACAGCATCCTCACATAGGTGTTCTTATTTTCCAGGTGGGAGAGAGCAGTGTGCAGGGTGAAGGCAATAGCGTCGTCTGTGGAACGGTTTCTGCGGTATGCAAATTGTAGTGGGTCCAGTGAGGCAGGCAGCACAGAGCAGATGTGGTCTCTGATGAGCTTCTCAAAACACTTGCTGAAGATGGGTGTCAGAGCAACGGGCCTCCAGTCGTTCAAGCATGTGATTTTATTTTTCTTTGGTATGGGCACAATGGTGGATTTTTTGAAGCATGAGGGAACCACAGACAGAGAGAGGGACAGATTGAAGATGTCTGTAAAAACCCCGGCTAGTTGGTAAGCGCATGCTTTGAGCACACGGCCTGGGATGCCATCCGGGCCCACAGCTTTGCGGATGTTCAACCGTTTGAAGGATCGGGTTACATCCGCGACAGAAAGGGAGAGTGGACTCACCTCTTCTGCAGCAGCTGTGGGAGCGCTCTCTGTGTGGGCGGGGTTATGAGCCTCGAAACGAGCATAAAAGGTGTTCAGCTCATCCGGTAGAGAGGCGGCAATGTTCACAGTGGCTGGTTTATTCCCTTTAAAGCCTGTGATGTTGTTGATGCCCTGCCACATGCTTCTTGGGTTGTTGTTGTTGAATTGTTCTTCAACTTTGTTTTTATATTGTCGTTTGGCTGCTTTGATGGATCTCCTGAGATCGTAACTGGCTTGTTTCCGATCGTCAGTGTTTCCGGATTTAAAGGCAGATGTCCGCGCTGACAAGGCTGATCGAACATCGCTGTTAATCCACGGTTTTTGGTTGGGGTAGATGCGTATTATTTTGGTCGGAATTACATCCTCTATACACGTCCGTATGAAACACGTTACAGAATCTGAGTACTCCTCTATGTCACCATCAGATGCTGCCCGGAACATGTCCCAGTCCACGTGATCAAAACAGTCCTGAAGTATAGCGTCCGATTGGTCCGACCAGCACTGAATTGTCCTGAGGGCGGGTGCTTCTCGTTTCAGTTTCTGCCTATAAGCAGGCAGAAGCAGAACGGAGGAGTGATCCGATTTGCCGAAAGGTGGGCGGGGGAGGGATTTGTAAGCGTCCCGGAAGGGGGAGTAGCAATGGTCCAGTACACGATCACCACGCGTGTTGATGGTGATGTGTTGAAAGTATTTTGGAGCTATTGTTCTGAAGTTGGCTTTATTAAAGTCCCCCGTAATAACAAACGCTGCATCTGGGTGCGCGGTTTCCTGCTCGCTTATATTCCCGTACAGTTCCCTGAGTGCCTGGTCTGTGTTGGCTTGAGGGGGAATGTATACAGCCGTGATTATGATCGCTGTAAATTCCCTCGGTAGCCAGAATGGTCTACACAGAAGCATATGAAATTCCAGATCAGGGGAGCAGAAGGATTTAATAGAGTGTAGGTTCCTTTCATCACACCACGAGTTGTTGATGTAGAAACAAACGCCCCCACCTTTGCTTTTCCCGGTGAGCTCTTTCGTTCTATCCGAGCGATGTACGGAGAAGCCCGTAAGCTCGATGGCTGAGTCTGGAACCATTGCAGACATCCAGGTTTCTGTGAGGCAAATAACGCAGCATTCCCTTGTTTCTCGTTGGTATGAGATGCGCGCACGCAGTTCACAGAGTTTGTTATCCAGTGACTGAACGTTAGCCAGCAAAATGGTTGGGAGAGGAGGTCGAAAGGCACGGCGTCTCAGTCTGACAAGAACGCCAGCTCTCTTCCCTCTTTTCCAGCTGCGTTTCTTTCGTCGTGGTCGTGCGTTCCAGACAAAGGGCTCTGATGCGGTGTCTGTAAACAATCCACCAGCGTTCAGGAACTCAAAGTCCGGTTTGCGTTGCGCGACGTAAGAACCGATGTTTAAAAGCGTGTCTCTATCGTAGACAGTTATACTAACAACATCTAACACGTAAAACAACAAAAAAACAAACAAAACATACGAAAACCTGCAGAGTTTTCTCGGAGCTCGCAACACGGCTGCCATCCTCGGCGCCATCTTGGATGTAAAGGAGCCTCCACTGTTAAGATGAATTTGTTACCTCGATTTATTTATTTTTTCTCTATGTTACCACTTTCTCCCCCTCCAGGTTACTTTAAGGAGATCAACTCCATAATTTCTAAGTTTATCTGGAATGATAAATGTCCCAGAATTAAACTTACCACATTACAACATCCTAATAGCGCAGGAGGACTGGCTGTACCAAATTTTGAATTATATTATTGGTCGTTCCAGCTTAAGGCTCTTCATAATTGGGTTGATCCTCAATCTACAGTTTCATGGAGGGTGATTGAAGCTGACAGGGTTAAACCAAATAGACTTCAAGATATTCTATTTACTGGCACAGGAAAAAAAGGGGATAATTATAAATTTGGTCCGGTTGTGGCTAACTCTATTAAAATCTGCAAAACGGTTGAACATCGGATAGGTGGACCCTTCAAATTCTGTAACAGTACTCCTTTATGGCACAATTTTAATTTTGTATGTGGAAATCGTCCATTTGTCCAACCCTCTTGGTCTACTTTGGGTGTAAACACGTGCGGTGATATATATGATAACCAGGGCCTCTGTTCGTTTCAGACATTAAGAACCAAATTTTGTCTACCAGCATCTGCATATTTTGTTTTTCTTCAATTACGTTCTGCTCTCAAAGCGTATGGCGTTCCTTGGTCTTCTTCCATTTCCTCTCATCCTATGCGGGACTGGATTGCACCATCTGCTGGTCGGCCATCTGTTTCCTTAATATATAATAAAACTATTGATTGTATTACAAAACCTCTTTCTATTAAAACTATTTGGAATAGGGAATTATCTGACCTTAATTTATCTGTCGACTGGGAGAGAGTGTGGTCTAATCTCAGCTTAACATCTAAAAATCTGGCTCATTGTCTTATTCACTTCAAAGTCATTCATAGAGCATACATAACTCCTTCATCATACATAACACTAAATCATCGGGCACTTTTCTGCATATGTTTTGGGAATGTCCTGTCGTCATCAGTCTATGGGCACATGTAAACCTGGTTTTGTCATCATTACTGCGAATTGATTGGTCTGTTAACCCCAGTTTGTGTCTTCTTAATGATGATTCTGGTCTCTGTATTAGTTCAATGCAAAAGAGAATGTTGTTTGCTGGTTTTACAGCTGTGAAGAAGACAATAATCCAGAACTGGTTTACACCACACATGTGTAGAAAAACATATTGGATCCGCAGCCTCCTGCAAATTGTCTCATGTGAATGTACAACGGCGCGAGTTGGTGGGGCCAGGCCTTCGACCATTGATGCTTGGCAGTGTTTTTTGTTGAATATACGTGATTATATAAAGGAGTAACTTTTGTGTTCTTGTTGTCCTTCCCTCTCCCCCTCCCTTTTGATTGGACCTCGAGATGTTGAGTATGTGTCTGTTGTTTTGTTTTGTTGTATTCTGGATATTATGTTGTGTTGTGTGTGAAAAAAAAAAAAATTGTTGATAACAAAAAAAAAAAATGCCGTCATAGCACTGGGAAGTTTTATCACAGTTGACAGCCCGTTTTTATATAAATGAGCCCAGTCGAGGCTTGTCCTATCCATCACACAGTTAAACAACTAACGGTGACTTTAAATGCTTTGTTAGCGAGGGCAGAGAGCGCGTTTGGTGCGCGCGTCTCAGAGCTCGCTCGATCGCACTGATGGCAGCTCCAGTGGATCTTAAAGGGGACCTATTATGCCCCTTTTTACAAGATGTAAAATAAGTCTCTGATGTCCCCAGAGTGTGTATGTGAAGTTTTAGCTCAATATAACCCACAGATAAATTTTTATAGCTTGTTAAAATAGCCATTTTTAGGGTGTGATCCAAAACGCTCTGTTTTGAGTGTGTTGCTTTAAATGCGAGTGAGTGGTTGCTCCCGGAGAAGAGGGCGGAGCTTCAAGAGCTCAAGTATTAGCAGTGCTAGCCTTTGCAAATAAACATTCCACTATTAATACAAGCCTGTTATCTTTACAGAAAACTACTCCGTTTCAAAGTCAGTCATCTGATTATACTGTGCATAATAAATTCGCGTTTATGAATTACACAGACGGGAAGCACGGCGGGATAAAAACAACAGCATAGCTGGTCTCATGCTATTACAAACTTTATAAGTCCCACTTCTGATTATGAGCTCGACAACTTCAAGCGATCGACTCGCATTGCTTTCATATGCAACTTTTAACTACCGCATTCCTATTTAAGATTATTCTGATAGCACTTGAAGACAGCATCAGTGAAAACACAGAGAGACAATGATAGCTTTAGCAATAAGCCTTACAGAGTGCCAAGAAGCTCTTTCAGAAAGACAACAAACGCGTGATACTTACTTTGTCTGGAGCTGACGTTCGTGCATGAAGCGTTGGTATTCATTCCTAAACATGTAGGGGACATTACAGATTTTTTCTGGGATATTTCCTTCGAAAATGAAATTTAACCACAGTGTCCTCGGCTCAGATGGGAGGAGATTATGGAGACTCCTATGTTCATTAGTGCATCCCAAAACACAACACTTGTAAAGCCGACTTTGTAGTTTGTGCTGACATTGTATATAACTCCAGTAATGGCGGACCGCATCTTCTCACTCAGGGCTGTGTTTATGCTAATAGGGCAGAGAGCGTCACAAATGGGCGGGGCTTGTTCCCCTCAGTGACGTGAACAGAGGGAGAATCTGAAACAGCTCGTTTGGAGAGACTGTTTATGATTTATTGGTTTTATTAAAAAATGAGTTGGTGGATTTTTAACATTATAGGCTGGTTGTTTTCTCACACTGCGGCCACACAACTGTGTTCAATAGCATAATAGGTCCCCTTTAAGATGAACGCAAATCATTTCTCCTTCTCTGTGAGTGCATTAAACCCGTCATGATTATATAGGCAACTCGATGTCCCATGGTGTCCCATTCATTCAGCGCAGCTTTGAATGCGGTTGTGAATCCTGACAATGTAAAGGCGTCAGTTCGGCTATATGCGGTTCTGACGGTCGTATAATAATAGCATGCTCTATGAAGTGAAGTGATGTTGCCATACTAGCCTTTACCTTCTGCTCTAGAGTCTTGTTTGTGTTAAACATGGCAGAAAAACAATCTTAAGTAGAGATAACTGCAGGCTCGCGCAATGGGCGTGGCTAAAGGTGTGACGTGTCGACGCACTCCATGCTAATCGACGTATTTTTATAATCGATGACGTCGACGAATCGCTGCAGCCCTACTTCGTATACGCATCCTACTGAGGATGCAACCTCCAGAGGATTCGACCTCCGGAGGATGCAGCCTTCAAAATGAGACGCAGCTAATATCAGCAGCTATCAGTAGTCTATTTTCGTCATTACAAAAGGGAAACCGAAACTAGGATTGTAGATATACAAACCGTAAACAAAGCAACGCTTGCTTACCATTTGAATATCAATCACGCTAATCTGTTTCTTAATTTGCAACCAGCTCATGTTTTCATTAAAATATTCATCCATTTGAATGCTCAGGTATGGTGACATAAAATAAGAACAGCCTTCTCTCTGTACCGTCTTGACTACTGATCACAGAGCCATACTTCACTTGCAAGCTGTGCATAACAGCTTTCATAATCACAGACCGATTTCATAAACCAGATGATTTAATAATATTATTAATAATAATAATTTTGATAATTTCGATTAATCGTGCAGCCCTAGATGGGAGGAAAACTCCTTTTAAATGCTTTTGCATTTTCTTCCAAGTGTTTTGCGTTCCTCAGAGAAACTTTGCATTTGATTGCAAAACTTTTCAGTTTTTTGTGAGCAAACTTGAAGTTTCTTGGGTGAACACCCCACAAAACATTTAAAAGAGAATGCAGAAACATTAAGTTAGAAGAAATTCACCCATCTCATTTTTTTACCATGTCCCTTCCATTTTTTACCATTTACCATGCCACAATGGCACTGGTGTGCCATTGTGCATTGTAAAGAATTTAATCTTTTACATTGTTTAATTTTAGCTCTTTTGTTTTAAGCTTTATTTTGAATTTCAGCTGTAGGGAATCTTAAAATTCTAGATTAGTATGATCAATTGATATTAATCAAAACGTCCAATTTATACCTTATTTAACACTTGTCCAGCGAGTCGTTAAGTTTCAGTATATTCTGATAAATTCTGTTTATTTTCGTGGCCACAATATAATAATCCAGAATTATTTAAATAACCGTATGACAGTTATGAGCATAGGTAACGTTATCTTTAGGCAAAGCTTGATTTGAAAATTACACACCAAAACACAGAACACTTCTCTATGAATCAAACAAGAGTTTATTTACTATCTTACTAACATACATGAACGAAGCTAAATAACACAAACACAAAATACATACACACAGGCAATGACTTGTTGCAATTGAGAATGATTAAAATATAGCACTGTTTTACACGATTTTACTCGTGTCGATCATCAAATGGAGAACTCTCTTAATTTTACTTTAGAGATAGATACGACCAGTTCAGCAGAATAAAGGTTGTTTGATACCTTGCTTTTAAGTTGAAATGACGCTGATCTGTCTTTCGTTTCCCGGATGTTGGAAACCCCGCGTGTCGTTGTCTCGTGGCGTCACTCTGGGGATGCCCTTCTGTTGGTTTGACTGCTCGGTGTTGTTTGATGGCTTGAAGTTGCTTTCGTGTAGCTTCAGACTTTCAAGGGTTTCTTCAGAGATTTGACTGAGTGTTGACTCAGTGTTCGAGACTCGGCCTAGATGTTGAAGGCTGCGAGTTCTTTTGGAGTAGCTCCAAGTTTCAACGAAGCGCGCGATTTTTCAAGCAGAGCAGAGAGCGAGCAGTCTGTGTCAGAGGGTATTAACCAGAGGACTTCCGTTCAACCCCCAGAGGCTTCCACCAACCAGGTTGTCCTTTTAGACGGAGGTCCACCTACACGGCTCAATTTCCATGCAGTAAATTTATCTGCTTAGTTATTTTGTCACATGAAGAAAATATCTTTTAACACGTTCTAATCACACATTATTATACTCAATATTAACTTCCCAGGCACACCAAATTCTTGCATTTGTCCTGACCGTTAATATGAAACCAAATATAAGGTATTTGACATACATTAACAGCTTTCATGCTAAAACTAACTCAAAAAGGGTTCTATTTAAAGATTAGAAATAACACATCATGCATATACTACTAGCAGGTCTAGTAGTTCTTGCTACAGGAGAAAATTATACCTCAAAAGATTATAAAAACATACCATTGATTACAATGACACAGCAAGCTTATAAATGACATAAAATACACATTGATATATTTTGTAAAATATATTGTATATATTGCTTTTGATAACAGCAACAGGTATTAATTGTCTTTTGGAACACTTTATAAAAGTTTGAGTCTTTGTTCGGTTAAAGAAATGAAAGGCACATATCCTTGCCATGTCCTGGGAGGACGGGAGGTCAAGAAAGTCACTGTCCGGGTCATGGGAATGTCACATTTGTGGGGATCTGGTCTTCCTTAGCTTGAACGTCTGTCGTAAAACGTCTTTTCTTGTTGATAAAAATCATTGAATTATGCGTTAACGATCAGAGGATCCATAAAGTTTGTCGTTTTGACCATTGCCAGATGTTTACCTCAAAGCTCTCCTATTTTGAGAGGTTTCTTTACGATGATAACCCGAAGGCATGGCAGGAAATTGGCCAGCCAGTTGGGTGAGGTGCTCTTCCTCTGTCAATTTTATGACTTGCAGATAGAGACGAAAGTTTCTTAAGCCTGAGGAATTTTGTGGTTGCACTTAGTGTGTGTGTGTGTGTTCTTTCCTCCACACAGGTCCTACACATCCCCCTTTTGCTCGGTGAGGTTCCCATTGCGAACGTCGGCGGGCACTGGAACAAGAAGCAGGGAGAACAGGCACACACAAGACACAAACAACATCTCCATCACTGACTGAATCCTGGTGTAGGGTAATTTGGGAAAGAACAGGTTAGGAACTTGAGAAGATGTAGGGGTGCATTCTTTAGGATTACCGGCAATTGAGTCATTCCGATTGGTTTAATTGTCAGGGGTTCGACGAGGCGGTATAGGCGTGATCTCAAGCAGGTTGGTTGAGTTCTCAGGTTCAGGTTCTTGGTCGGTTTTATCAAGTCGGAAAATGCGTGGGACGCCTGACGTGCATTTGTTGAAAGACTCTTGAACGGCGTTCACTCGCTTGTGTAGGAGGAAGGCCAGTGTCAATGTCACAACGTACCCTACAATAGTAGAGATGCAAAGCGCTGTGTCAGCGGCAGACCAAGACCGAATAATAGGCGCGCCAGCGGGCGGAAGGCGAGCGATAGCTTCTAAAGCTGTATCAACAGGAGTCAAGTCAATAAGTTGCGTTCCTTCCTCCTTGACCCTTTCTTCCAATTCTGGATCAAGGACGAAGGAGTGCTGTTTGAAGAAGGGCGAGATTTCGATTTCAGCCTGATACTCGTCGTCAGTAAGGTGATACAATGCTAACTCGTCAATATGGAGGATCGAGCCCTTAGGGACAGTGGTCCATAAAGTTTGGTTGGGCAAGGTAATGCGTGTGGCTGTGTCGTGTTGATCGTCTGTGAGGGTAGCTGTTCGTGCTGGGGTGTTGACCAGCCATCGGTTTCCGATGATTTCGGCTTGCGTTACCTCGACTTGAGAACGTGGTGTAGCTTCGGCGGGGCAGCTAATATCGGGTCTAATGGATTCTAGGCCGCAGATGCCCTCAGTATTATCGCGTACGAAATGTTTACTCGGGCAAAGGAAGTGAATGTCCTTCGTGCGCGTACACATCCTTAGGTTTGGGGCCAAGTACAACTGCTCGTTGTTATCGTGATACGCAACGACTTCAGGAGTGTGGATTTTGACATAGGTGTTCCCTTGCCAAAATCCCACATTCACAATGTCTTTGAGCCGGTAAATGTTATTCGAGTCGCTAATGGGCAAACTGAGGAGAAAGGCCAAGTCGCCTGCTTCCGGGTTTACGTACAAGGGAATAGCGATACCCAGGGAAAAGGCGAGATGGGTTTGTATAGGGACTAGCAGGGCCCGCGGTGGCCGAAGCTAGGATGTTTTGGACAAGGTCTAAGAGGTATCAAGTAGTGTGCAATCCTACCCATGGCTAAGTTATCAATCGAGGAACTTACTTCACGTAGCATGTCGGTCATGATTTGGCGGTCGCCTCGATCGGTTGACAACGGTTCTCACAACGAGTTACAACGACTTTACTGAAGGGAGTCAATCTCAATTTTGGGACCTGGATTTAAATAATTGGTAAAGGGAGTTCCCTGATGAGGGGACTAGAAGGGAGAGGAAAGTATAGTGAGAGAGGAAGAAGGAAAAACACAAAGAGAGAGACAGGTGAAAGGAAACAACAAAACGAGAAACGGCGGCACAAGGACAACGAATGAGGTTAGGCAGCAAACGAGTGTCACATGTGTGAAGTAACTCCTCTCTACTAGAGGTTGACTCTAGCAGTGCAGCTGAGGAGAGAGTGTAAGTGTTGCTTCTCAACAAGGTCGCTATATGTTTTCCTAACAACAGAAATTAGGTTAGTGTGGTGTAGAGCATATGATTGTCGGTCTGTGTCAGTGGGTTTGATCTTCCCCCTTTTCCGGTCGGCTGGAGCTCTGGTGCCTCTTTATCTGGTTTCTATGGACCCATCGAAGGACTGGCTCGCTGCGCCCTTGTCCGATTTTGATTCGGTAGGCGACAGGTGAGAGCTTGTCTACAATCGCGTGGGGTCCTGTCCAGTGAGGTAGGAACTTCTTTGACAGGCGATGGGGAGCGTTCTGCCTTGGTCGGGCGAAGCTGTAGTACCACACTTTGTCTCTGACATTGAACTCATGGTGAGAGGCCTTTTGGTCGTAGTAGGCTTTACGACCTTCCGCACTTCGTTGTAGTTGCTGTTGAGCGAAGGCGAAAGTCGTTCTCAGGTGCTGATGCAACTCTTCCAGGTATTGGTGAGTGGTATAGGCGGTGACGAGGTTCAGGTCACCAGGTTGGTACAGCAGGTGTAGCGGTAGCGTCATGTTTCTCCCTGTCATCAATGTGAACGGGGGTACGCCGGTAGACTGGTGAGGGGTGGCTCGAGCAGCCATCAGTACCAGCGGAAGTTTAATATCCCAATCCTTTTGATTGGCGGACACGTACTTCTTCAACATGCTGACCACTGTTTTATTGGCCCGTTCAACTTGACCCGAGGAAATTGGGTGATGGCTTATATGGAGCTTGGCCTGTACACCGAGGAGTTTCCACACTTCCTGCATGATGTCGGCGGTGAAGTGGGTTCCGCGGTCAGAGTTGACCCTTAAAGGCAGTCCAAATCTTGAAAAGATGTGGTTCATTAACAGGCAGGCTGTTGTTTCTGCTGTATCGTTGGGAGCTGGGAGGCACTCTATCCACTTCGTGAATTCGCAGACCACGGTGAGGAAGTATTTGTTACCTCGCGTTGACCGTGGCAGGGGTCCTACCCAGTCTATTTGGAGGTCCGACCAGGGGAAAGTCATTCCTTTCCTTTGCAGTGGGGCTCGGTGGTTTGGGTTTGCCGGTTGAAACTGGCAACACACCAGGCATCCTTTTACGTATTCCGCCGCGTCTTGCTGCATGCCAGGCCAGTATGCTACTTGCTTGAGTGTTTCATAGGTGGCCTTGGCGCCGTGGTGTCCTGCGCATGGTGCATCGTGGGCGTGTGTCAGCATCATCCCCCTTTGGCCGTGAGGGACTACGAGCTTTGGCGTAGTTAGGGGCTCAGGGACATACGTGAGCACACCGTCTCTGAGATGCAGCATGTGCTTGATTGAGTGGAGCGTGCGGAGCTCGGAGGAAGCAGCTAGGTCGGAGGAGGAAATAGGATGAGTTAAGGGGTCGGAAATGTGAGCTGCCATAGTTCGCAGTGTTTGATCTGCCTTTTGGAGTGTGAGAAGATCGTCAGCAGCGAACTGAGGTGAAATGGCAATGTGGGAGGAGGTGGTGTTTTGTACGCCAGTGGCGTGTTGGCGGCGGGTTATGGCCGCTACTGAAGGGTTGGGAGGGAGGGCTTGAAGTGTCCAGGACTCTCCGTGTAATGCACCTGCTTTGGCGAGGGCATCGGTTTGGTCATTGAAGTCTTTGTCTTGTCCTGGTTGACGTGAATGACCTCGAACCTTTTTCCAATAAACGATAATGTCATGTTCAGTGACAATGGCATCGCCTGCTTGGAATAGTTCCTGGTGTTTGACAGGCTTGTTGTTAGCTGTCTTGAATCCATTCTGTTTCCATCCAGCTAAATGGCATGTGAAGCTTAGACGGGCGTAGTTCGAATCGGTACAGATGAGGAGTTCTTTGATGTTGTGGGATGCCGCCATCTGAAGTGTGATGAGGATGGCTGCTATTTCAGCATATTGCGATGAGCGAGGGCCTAAGTTGAATTGCTGCGGTGGGCAGGGGTCGTTGTTGAGCCAGACCACTCCCGCTCCAGCTTGTAAATTGCCCTTGTGGTTGTAGGAGCAGCCGTCGACATATGCTGTGGGCATTCCTTCACATACATTCTCCTCGAAGTACCTGTGATTCGTCAGTTGAGGTTGTGGCGGTTCTTTAGGTTCCGCTGGAGTATGCAGCGTGTCCGTTGAACAGTTTTGGCAGGCCGCTAGCCCGTTTCCAAGTGAGGATTTGTAGTTTTGGGCATATCTTGCCTCGACGTCCCGTCCTTGGAGTGTCATTAGACAGGTAGCTATGCGTGCGTTGGTCACCACGCCATCTCTGATGCGTTGACTGTTTAGGAAGGTGACCGGCTGATGACAAGTCTCGATGATGACTTTCTGTGCACCGATGTAATTAGAGAAATGCTGGATAGCCCATACAGTGCAAAGCAAAGCCTTTTCGCAGTTTGAGTACTTGCATTCTGGGGGAAGCAGCGTTTTGCTGGCATAAGCGACCACTCGTTTGTCTTTGTCATGGAGCTGGTATAGGCCTGCGCTGAGGCACTGATTGGAGAATCCAGCGTCCAGATAGAATTATTTTCCTGGGTCTGGGTAGGCAAGGCACGGAGCAGAGGACAGGCGCTGTTTGAGCTGGCCCATTGCTGTGTCCTGTGTTTCCGTCCAAACGAAGGGTTCATCCTTTTTCAGGAGGGAAGTTAGTGGTCGTGCGATGTCAGCGTAGTTCTCGATGAACTGTCGTGAATAATTGCACACTCCCAGAAAGCTTCGCAGCTCAGAGATGTTAGTCGGCGTCTTTATGCTTTGGATTGCTTGGGTGCGGTTAGACTGTGGCTCGATGCCGTTTCTTCCGACAAGCAATCCGACATAGTTCACCTTGGTTTTGCACCACTGTCCTTTGTGAAGGGCGATCTTGGCTCCTGCCGTTGTCAGCTGGTTTAGGACGTGATTGATCTCTTTGAGGTGGTCTTCCACACTTGAGCTTTTCATCAAAACGTCATCTACATAGACAAGGTTGCCTCTGGCTCTGGCGTCAGGGCATGCTTTGTTCAGGAAGATGTTGAATTCTGCTGGTGAGTTGGCATAGCCGAAGGGGCACCGTGTGAAGGTGTACTGTCGATTGCCAAATGTGAATGCCAGCTTGTGTTGGTCATCGGGGTGGACAGGGATTGTCCAGAACCCGGAGGCGACGTCCAGTGTGGACAGGATCGTCGAGCCTTTGATCTTTGGAATTTCTTGGTCCAATTGGGTCATAGGCCATCGTGACAATGGTACTTGCTGATTCAACTTGCGATAGTCGATGGTGGGCCGCCACTTTCCGTTGGGTTTTAGGACTGGCCATATCGGGGCAGAGTATGTGCTGTTACAGGGCCGGATGACCCCCTTTTCCAGCATGGAGTCAACAATCTCTTGCACTGGCTCATATGACGCTATTGGAATCTTGTACTGTCGCACAAATGTGGGTGGCGCATTTGGGTTTGTCGGGATGCGCACAGTGTGGATGTTGGTCAGTCCACAATCCAGGGAATCCTTTGCGAAGGAGTTCTTGTACTTGTGCAGAACCTCTTTGAGTCCTTGGCGATCCGCTTCATTGTGGAGGGCATCCGCCTCACTCAGGATCTGTTGAACTTGTGCGTTGAACCCGGCGTAGGGTTCTTCTGCAGTGAGGTCATTTGAGGGGCTTTGGGCCCCGATGGTCACCTGTGTAGGTGATTCTGTCGCAGGCTGTGTTGAGACAGCATAGACAGCGAGATGAGTGTCATCTGTTAGTTCTGAACGGCAGACGCTTTCTCTGGACACCGGCAGAATGGATGTGATGGCAATGACTTCATGAGGTTTTGTAAACGTTACAGTGTCGTCGTATTCGTCTGACATTAGCTGTGTGGGTATAGGGCCTATGACAGGTACCATCAGTTCAAAGTCGTGGAACGCCTGGCTGATGAGCCATCCCAGGTGATTGGCTTTGGGAACGTGGATGTCTTGGGCCGTACAGTTGTTGAACAACACTTACACAGCACGAGATGACACTTCCATGAGAGGTGTGGCTTCCAGAGTCAGTCCGAGTTTTAGGCAGGTCCTGGAAGGTTGGAAGAAGCCTAGCTTACTGTTTAGAGTTTGGCCAGGTCGCATGTTGAGGCGGACGCTGACACTCTTGCTGTAGGCAGGTATTGTGGCTTCTTGCTCCGTGATCATAGCACATGCGTCTGGCATGGTTTGACCGGATTGGAGGTTCTTGAGGTTGACTGATGTTGTCAGTTGGTGTGACAGGGGAGCCCATATGATGTCGTTTACGGTATCAATGCAAGCATTGAGCCGGACCAGGATATCCGCTCCAATGTAGATGTCATGCGGCAGGTCTGAGACAACGAGGAAGTAGTGAGTTAGCTGTCTGTTGTTCCATCGTATGTCCAGAGCGCAGATGATCTTGGAGGTGGCCATGGTTGTCGACCAGGGACTGAGAGGGAAGCGGCTGTGCTTAGCGACATGTGGTAGACACTGATGTCTTTGCTTCAATGTTTTGAATAGCTTCAGGCTGATGGCGGAGTTCTCTGCCCACAGTGCTAGTGCCGTGTCGGACACTGATGTGCCTTGGACATCTATTGCAGTCATGATTTGAAGGGGGCCTGTGTTTGATTCAGGCTCCTGCAGTGAGCAGAGGAGAGGGTCCTTGTCCTTGCTGTTTGTGCTTGGTCCAGATCCTGGCTTTGCTGCTGCATCATCGATCAGTGACTTAGGGACGGTGTCTGTGACTTGACACTGCGACTCGTTGGAGTCTAACGCCTGGCAAGGCAGAGGTTCACGGACTTGTGTCCACATCTTTAGGTGCTTGAAGTCTATTAGAGGTTCGAAGCGATTAAGCAGATCTTTCCCAATGAGGAGTGGATACGTTTTAAGTGGTGAAACGTATACGGGATGGACGAGGTTCATCGATCCCACCGTTAGGTGAATTGGGGCCACATGTTTTAGTTGTAGGCCCGTGTGGGAGTATGCTTGAAGGTTTAGTTCACACTTTTGGAGTTTGAGGGTTCTGTTAGTCCTCTTTGATCTTTCTTGGATTTCCTCCAGGAGTTCGGTAGACATTAGAGTAATGTCGGCTCCCGTATCGAGGAGGGCTTCGACTCTGATGTGTCGTTCGATGATGATGGAGAGGTAAAATTTTCTGGCTATACCTTTCTCAATGAGATCGCCTAGGAGTTGAGGGACTGGAGTTTGGGAGGAAACAGTTAGGATATCAGGGCTGATGTGGCGTTCTTCGGAGGAGTGGCAGATGACCAAGACAGCACTTTCAGGAACTTGAGGGGTTTCGTCAGCAGGTGTTTGTTGGACGCTGCTGTAATTTGGAGCATTAGGTGTTGAGTTAGTGTCTAACTCTGTTGCTGGGTTTTCAGGTGGGGTTTCGTGTCCATCTGAAGTTAGTGTGATTACGGTTCTCTGAGAGTGAGGTGAAGGAGTGCTGTTCTCCTTGGCTGGTTGTGTCAACTGGTCGCTGCCATCTCGTCCGGCCGCTAGTCAGGCTGAATCTGGTTTCTCTTTCTTTTCCCATTTCCGATCTTCCTCCTTCCGTTGGAAGAATTCTTTCATCATCATTTTCATCAGTTCGTTTGAGTCGAAACACGGTGGTGTCTCTTGTTCCTGTGTGGGTTCAGTTTGAGCTCGGTCAGCTTGGAATCTTTGCGAATTCTTTCTTCGATTCCTTGGGCTGGTTGCTCCAGGGTGAGTTTGTCGTTTTCCCTTGGAGTTTCCGTTGGATTCCCATGAGTTTTTCTCTCTTGAGTTTCCAAATGAGCTTGGCTGGTTCCACGATCTCTCCCAATGACTTCCGTTAGGCCTTGACTGGTCCCATGTCTTTTCCCAGTGGCGTCCAGGTGAGCGTTGACGTCCACGCGGTCCATCCCAGCGTTCGTACCTCTGTTTAGATCGGGTACCAGCATGGGAGTCTCGTTCTTTGTTGGACGAGGGTGCATTCCACTCCCTGGGTGGCGGCTTGGCATTGTCTTGGCGTTGGGCGCCCTCTAGCGCCAGCCCTTGACTTTGAATGTTGAAGTCAAGAACGGCTGGGGTTTTGGCACCTTTTTCTGAGGCCATCTTTTGTTTGCCGTAGGCTTTCTGCGCCAAGTCTCGCAACTGCTGAGCATTCATTGTCCGTGGACATGCGAGAACGCCAAGATGGTGGCTTACGCCGGGATGGAGGTTTCGTAGGAAGAGAGTTTTAAAGTTCAGTTCATCCTCCATGTCAGGTTCGTTGCGAGTTCCAAAGTATGCCCGTCTGAGTCGGCTGTAGTAGGTTTGAGGAGGTTCGTGACGTCCTTGTCTCGTCTCCAGGGCAGCCACGAGGCCTTGTTCGGACTCAGGGTCGGAGAACTCTTTAATGAGGGCTTCTCGGAGCAGTTGGTAATCATTCTTATTGTGAGCAGGCTGCCTGTCCAGGAAGCTGCGAACTTCAGAACTGGATGTCGTTCGAAGTAAATATAGTCTATCTTTGTCCGTAACGTTAGGTCGCATTTCCAGATGGAAATCGATATCTTGGAGATACGCTTGGACATTTGGGCTATTTGGCACGCTCGGGGTGAATTTGCCAATGTTCCTGGCGAGCTTGTCGAGGTCTTTTAGGTACAAGCCGTGCGACGATCTGTGACTGGCTGCAGCAGATTCTTTTGGCTGAGGTAAAGTGAGGTAAAGTTCTCTAGAGTGAGTTGGTGAATGCTTTGACACCACCCCCTCCATCTTTTTCTCACGTGTCAGTCCAGGAACAGGTGACCCGGTCCTGCTCGGCAGGGGTGAGGTCGGTGCGCG
Source organism: Schizothorax lantsangensis (assembly GCA_027422415.1). NCBI lineage: Eukaryota > Metazoa > Chordata > Actinopteri > Cypriniformes > Cyprinidae > Schizothorax > Schizothorax lantsangensis. The sequence continues at coordinate 34,411,336 of CM049843.1, read as the reverse complement.
TCGTGTCCTTGATGGCTCATGGCGCAGTTCGTAAGCATGCTTGAGTTCCTCTTGGAAACTGTCAGATTCCTCTTTGACATAGTCAAGCTGTTGTGTTAGACGACTAACCTCGTTTCGTGACTCGTCCAGGTGAGCTTCAAGGGCTTTGATTCTGCCGTTTTTATCTCTGAAGTCGGCCTTTGCTTTCTCCAGAAGCTGTTCAGCATACTGTAGCTTTTTGGACCGATCATCGTAGTCTGCCTTGACCTTTTCCAATTCTTGGCTAGTAGCTGCTAGGGTTTCATTTAGCCGGTTGATCTCCTCCTCGGCACCTTGTTCCGCCTCATCCGACCCTTCCCGTCGTTCCTGAGCTTCAAGTTCCAGCTGCTCTATGCGTCGTTGTGCGCGTGTCAGCTCCTGCTGGCGTTGTGCAGCGTGCTTGTCGCTCAACTTGAGGGTGGCGATGAGTGTGTGGCTTAAGGAGCCAGTGATCTTGGCTAATTCTTTGTGATTGTAGCTGTGACTTGGGTCTTGTGCCATGAGGCTTGTTATGTTGTCATCCAGCTGGTCTTGTGTCTGATGTTTTAGTGTTTCAGCAGCCTTAGGGAGGAGACTGTCTGTTGCAATGCTTAGCCATGTTTCCAAATCCTCCCAGTGACCGACATGTCCTGTTGTGTGAGACATGTTTGGGCGTGGTGAGATCTCGAACCACGACTGACACAGACCTTGAAAAGAAAAAACGAAACAAAACAAACAAACCAAAACAGAACAAATCAACAAACAAGGGGTGTAGATGTGCAATATAGAATGTGTACTAGTGTTGACTGTGTAAAACAGGTGGGTGTGGTTCTCTGTGACTGTGATCCTCTGGGGCGTGCTTCTAATTTGTAGCCTCTGTGGGGGAAAAATTGAGCACACACACACACAGGTAGCACAGCTAGAGAACAGGTAAAGAGAAGAAGAAGATTGCTTCTAATCAGAGGATTTGTAAATGACAATTTTTTTTAGTAAGTCTGTGATTGCAATTGGTTTTCTCCGGGGTGAAGGAAAACAATAACAATGACAGCACTGGTCCCGTTAATGACAAAATTGACACCACAAGCTAATTAGAGTGTTCGCGTGCTTGAAGTTTTCCGGCGCCTTTCTTCTGTGGACCTGCTTTAACCTGGCGGGGTAGGATTTCACAAAAGAGGAAGGTAAACGGAAAACAATTTTGACATGTTCTCAAGTTCCACAAATACCTGTTTCGATTGCTAAAGTTCTCCATTTGTGATCTTCACACAGGCAAAAATCTCAGCAACAGCAGCAGTAGTCAAATTAGAAGATAGCAGCAGGAAGAAAAGAGAGAAAGATGAGAGTAGGATTTAGGATTAGTAACACAGGTGGCAGCGCGGAGGCGCTGTTGAGTCGATGCACCTAGTGGTTTTGCTTTGCTAATTTTAGTAGGATAAACACACTGGCCTAAGTGTTAAGGAAACCTTAATTTTTTCTTTCTTTTGGAGGTTTGCTTACTTAGAAGGGTTTTCCTAATTAGAAAGTTATTATACTCTAGGCTTTGTGATGAATGTAAATTGCTCCAGTGGTGTTCAGCAGCAAGGCCCACCGCCCGAGCGCACCAGGTGAGCTCCTGTAAGGGTTTTGCCGAACACTCCGCCCCCACCGTACTGCTGTGAGCCTCTCAGACAGCTGTGGCTTTTGGCACAACCGGGCGGGGACTCGGGTGAGTTATGTCAAACGACTGCTGGCCTGAAGAGGGGCGGGGCTAGGTCCCGGTGTCTATCCGTCAGTGCGAACCCGAAGTTCGACGTACTTCGTCAATAGATTAGCCGGAATGGTATATCCGCACCTTCGCCCAGTCAGCCGTTGACTCCTCCTCCGATACCCGATTGCTAGCCTGCTGCGGGCCGTCACTTTGCAACACTAGGACGGAAATATTCGGGTTTCCCCTCCAGCCTGCACCAGGTACAGTCGGAACGGGTGACTCCGCTTGCTGTAACTCACACTGAAGGCAATTTCACTTCACTAACCAAGCACTAGGGGGAGCCCTATCTCCTATCAGGCCTAAGAAAAGTGGAACCTATAAAGGTTAATTTAATAACAGATGGAGAGAGAGACCAAACAGGTTGGAACCAAAACTCAGTTGCAACTGAGATTAGAATTTCAAATTAGAAATGGTAGTTCCTAATTCAAATTTTATGATGTTATCATTTAAATTTGATAGGCTTGACTGGATTAAATTAATCAATAGGGTATCCTTGAGGTAGGATCCTTATTAGCCAATGCTGGAATTAAAATTTCAGAGCAATGATTTATAGTTAAAGATCTAACTTAACGATGTTTGTCATTAATATTAGAAGACACCTGTGATTATAATAATCCTTAAGTATTGAAGCAGGGTAATACAAGCTCTAATGAGTTGCAGATGAAATTAAAATTTCAGAGCCTTATTGGCAGTCATGGATTAAAATCTTAATGATATTTTTCATTAACATTACAGGCGATTGCATTTCATTGATCAGCCAATAGTGTTGACATAGGGAAACAGGAACTGTAATTAATTATTAAATTGAATCAGAATTTTCAAATTCGTAATTAATTATGAAATTAAATTACAAATTCCACATCCCTAATTTCGTATCCCTAAGCCTGACCAATTACTAATTCCTTGTGTTATTCAAATCATTAGAACAAATTAATCCGTATAGTCTCAATTATAAAAGGAAATTTAAAAATTTTCCCGGGCCAGATGATCAAACACATCGATAGTTAATAATTAAGATCTTAATGTTATTGTTAAATTATCAGAGCACACATAATTATCTCAATCAGTCTATGTGGAATCAGGAACTGAAATTATTTTAATGAAATGAATTTAATTTCACATCTAGGATTAGTTATGGAATTAAAGTATCAATTTCAAATATTTCATAGCCATTCATCCGATTAGATTTTGAAAATCATGAGCGCAGTTATAATTAAATTAATTATCTTCCTATCAAGGCAACTAATACCTGCTAAATATAAAATAAAACAAAAGAACCTGAACGCAAATGCTTATTAAAACTACCTGTGAAATCGCTGATCTCACTTCCTATGAAAATCAGCTGGCCTGCACATTAACGGTTTATTTAAATCTGCATTTGTCAAAGTTCTTTTAAAAGGGAAGAGAGGGAAAATGCATAATTAAATGCAAAAGAGAGAAGGAAATGACGTGAACACTCTTAGCATGAGCTAAGTTCAGATGAAAGGTTAGTCACATAAACGCTTCAAAAACACACTGCAACATACACCGCATTTGAACCACAGGCTACCAAAATGCGATGTGCTAATCGCTATGCTTCCAATGCAACTGGCTTTGCCTCAGCTCCAATATGCTACTCATTAGCTTCAGTTAGCTTAGCTTGCTATGCTGATACACCAGCCTTAAGATGGCGCTCGCAGGCTGCGCTTGCGCACTTGACTTCCTTGGGTTGCCCTGTCACTATGGTGACGACACACCCGGATGTTAGCTAACGTTATACACAGTCTCAATACCTCAGATCTCGATGTGCATCTAGATGTGCATCTAACAACCACAAAAACACTATTTAGATTCTTATCTTTATAGCACTAACAATCTCAACTCGTTCAGAGAGAGATAAATTAATCCACAGATTAATTATCAACACTTTTGGCCGCGGCGGGCCTTAGTACATTACTTCTGTCTAACTTCACAGACAGAACACAGTGGAATTTTCATCACACAATTTGCTTGATCAAGATTAACAGAACTATTCTCCCCAGAACGCGTTTTGGCCACTCCTTCCGAGCGCCGCGTCCGATTTCACTCTTTTAGTGATTCAATAGATGGCAGAAAAATCATTAAGTAGCTAAGTTAATGTTTTCAAACCGGGAGATACATAGCATAGTTCAATCTGAAGTGGGACACGCACTTTAGCAGATTAAAACCATGGAAGGCCTTTTAAAAGACGTGAATGAGGAATCCGCTCATTCGTGTCTCTTTTGCGCTTTTGAGCGACTTTTGTCTTACAAGACAATTTATATACTGCAGTATTTTTCTTCTAAGCAACTAAAGCTTTTTCATTCATTCAAAACGCATTGCCACATTTATACAGTACCATAAACACACAAACAACTCTGTTTCTCTGTATCTACACTATTTCTCCTTCCGGTTATGAGAAAATAGTGCAAAATACATAATCTGTATTTCTGGTTATGGATTTTCATATCAATATTTTTGCCAGATTTCTTCCTCCACCATTATATGTAAAGAATTTAATCTTTTACATTGTTTAATTTTAGCTCTTTTGTTTTAAGCTTTATTTTGAATTTCAGCTGTAGGGAATCTTAAAATTCTAGATTAGTATGATCAATTGATATTAATCAAAACGTCCAATTTATACCTTATTTAACACTTGTCCAGCGAGTCGTTAAGTTTCAGTATATTCTGATAAATTCTGTTTATTTTCGTGGCCACAATATAATAATCCAGAATTATTTAAATAACCGTATGACAGTTATGAGCATAGGTAACGTTATCTTTAGGCAAAGCTTGATTTGAAAATTACACACCAAAACACAGAACACTTCTCTATGAATCAAACAAGAGTTTATTTACTATCTTACTAACATACATGAACTAAGCTAAATAACACAAACACAAAATACATACACACAGGCAATGACTTGTTGCAATTGAGAATGATTAAAATATAGCACTGTTTTACACGATTTTACTCGTGTCGATCATCAAATGGAGAACTCTCTTAATTTTACTTTAGAGATAGATACGACCAGTTCAGCAGAATAAAGGTTGTTTGATACCTTGCTTTTAAGTTGAAATGACGCTGATCTGTCTTTCGTTTCCCGGATGTTGGAAACCCCGCGTGTCGTTGTCTCGTGGCGTCACTCTGGGGATGCCCTTCTGTTGGTTTGACTGCTCGGTGTTGTTTGATGGCTTGAAGTTGCTTTCGTGTAGCTTCAGACTTTCAAGGGTTTCTTCAGAGATTTGACTGAGTGTTGACTCAGTGTTCGAGACTCGGCCTAGATGTTGAAGGCTGCGAGTTCTTTTGGAGTAGCTCCAAGTTTCAACGAAGCACGCGATTTTTCAAGCAGAGCAGAGAGCGAGCAGTCTGTGTCAGAGGGTATTAACCAGAGGACTTCCGTTCAACCCCCAGAGGCTTCCACCAACCAGGTTGTCCTTTTAGACGGAGGTCCACCTACACGGCTCAATTTCCATGCAGTAAATTTATCTGCTTAGTTATTTTGTCACATGAAGAAAATATCTTTTAACACGTTCTAATCACACATTATTATACTCAATATTAACTTCCCAGGCACACCAAATTCTTGCATTTGTCCTGACCGTTAATATGAAACCAAATATAAGGTATTTGACATACATTAACAGCTTTCATGCTAAAACTAACTCAAAAAGGGTTCTATTTAAAGATTAGAAATAACACATCATGCATATACTACTAGCAGGTCTAGTAGTTCTTGCTACAGGAGAAAATTATACCTCAAAAGATTATAAAAACATACCATTGATTACAATGACACAGCAAGCTTATAAATGACATAAAATACACATTGATATATTTTGTAAAATATATTGTATATATTGCTTTTGATAACAGCAACAGGTATTAATTGTCTTTTGGAACACTTTATAAAAGTTTGAGTCTTTGTTCGGTTAAAGAAATGAAAGGCACATATCCTTGCCATGTCCTGGGAGGACGGGAGGTCAAGAAAGTCACTGTCCGGGTCATGGGAATGTCACGTTTGTGGGGATCTGGTCTTCCTTAGCTTGAACGTCTGTCGTAAAACGTCTTTTCTTGTTGATAAAAATCATTGAATTATGCGTTAACGATCAGAGGATCCATAAAGTTTGTCGTTTTGACCATTGCCAGATGTTTACCTCAAAGCTCTCCTATTTTGAGAGGTTTCTTTACGATGATAACCCGAAGGCATGGCAGGAAATTGGCCAGCCAGTTGGGTGAGGTGCTCTTCCTCTGTCAATTTTATGACTTGCAGATAGAGACGAAAGTTTCTTAAGCCTGAGGAATTTTGTGGTTGCACTTAGTGTGTGTGTGTGTGTTCTTTCCTCCACACAGGTCCTACAGCATCAATGTCTGTAATGTGGGCTGTAGGTGTGAAGCTTTTAGAAATTTTGTCCAAGTTGTAGGCTAGTCAATATCGGTCAGTCGTATATGACCAAGTATCCGTGAATGAAACCGTTATCACAAGCACTGTTAACTTGAATGAAAGGCAATGATCAGCAATATGCATTCACACTAGGGCTGTCAATCGGTTAAAATTTCTAATCGCGATTAATCGCATTATTGTCATGAGTTAACTCACGATTAATCACACATTTTTATTTGTTCTAAATGTACCTTAAATTAATACTTTTCACATTGTTAATACTCTAATCAACATGGGCATGGACAAATATGGATGCTTTATGCAAATGTATGTTTATTATTATTGAAACCATAGTCAACATAAAGCATGAAAAATAGACATGTTTCAAAGGTCATAGATGTTTTTCAAAGAACTTGTTCATGCCTATTAGACGCATGAAGAAAGAAATACCAGGTTCCTATTACTTCTCTTTCTTTGCTCTGAGCAATTTACTGACACAAACCTGTTTACATTTTTGCACACATGGCAGCTCTTCTTCTGAACATGCAAAATGTACATATATTATTTATTATTACATTTGTTTCCCTCTCTGTGCCCACATACTGTATTTTGATGAAGCTAAATTCTCAATAAAACTGTTTTCATTGGTATATTTGACTATTTCTGTTGTCAGACAACGGAATGAATATGAAATAGTGACTGAAACGCGACCCATTGAGACATAACCAGCTCTCCCTTCCAAGATGTTAATCTGCACAAAAAAATCATGATAATCACACCGTCGTCTGATGAAATCAAATACACATAAGATAAAGACAATAGCTGTGCTGTGATTTCGGCTATACTTGCATGTAAAATTAGAGAAGCAACATAATATCTGTGTTTAACTGAATTAAAGCGCTGCTCCTCTGCCGCTCGCTGAAGAGAAACTGAGCAGACGCAGAGAGAGAGAGGTGTGTGCGCTCGCGCAGGAGTACCAAAGAGTCTCAGAAACTAGGTTTGGGTGCTTTTTTGAAGGGAAAAAAGTCGCTAAAGGGGTCTGCAATGTTGCTAAGTTGGCAACACTGTGCATCTCCATTTCTCCAACTACGGGTTGGGCCACGGGTCAAACAGAAAATACGCGCTGCGTTAATCGCACGTTAAAAAAATGAGTGCCGTTAAAATGAATTTGCGTTAACGCGTTATTAACGCGTTAACTTTGACAGCACTAATTCACACAAATAACTTTTTATTTGAATCTTTCCATCTATGTTTACACAAATGACTTTATTTGAATGTTTCATTGACACAACATAGCACTGAGTTGTTAGAAAAGAAAAGAATATAGTTACATATTGCTTGATGATGTTAGGAACCGATGAATCAGATTTTTGAACCGGTTCAATGAGCCAAACCAGTTTGTGGAAATGAATTGGACTTTGCATCACTACTGCAGAGTATAGTTCCAACCTTGCTCCCACTAACTTATCTGTAGCATTCAAATAAGCCTGAAGGACTTGATTAGCTGGATCAGGTGTGTTTTATTAGAGTTAGAGCTAAACTCTGCAGGGATTTGGCCCTCTAGGAACTGAGGAACTAGGAACCATCTTAAATCTTATTTAGTCCTATCAGAGTGGAGTTCTTTTTCAGTCTTTGCTTAGGGCTAAAAAGAAGGGGCTTTGCAGGTATTTTGAAGGATGTTGTTATGGACAGGACATTGATGTCCCCCATAATCAACTACGCTTTATGCACTCTGGCCCCTTTTTCCCTTTAGTGTGATGTCCTTGGGTCTAGGATCTAGATCACTGGTCTCAAACTCAATTCCTGGAGGGTCACAGCTCTGCACAGTTTAGATCCAACCCTATTCAAACACACCTGCTCCAGCTAATCAAGGTCTTTGGGATTACTAGAAGCTTCCAAGCAGGTGTGGGTTGGAGCTAAACTCTGCAGAGCTGCGGCCCTCCAGGAATTGAGTTTGAGACCTCTGCAGTGTGCTAGATGCTTAAAGCCCAAAACACACTGCACAATTTCGGCTTTCCAAGATGAAAGACTGGCATCGTGAAACCGTAGTGATTTCTGATTTGCCACGATTGTTTCACGATGCCAATCTTTTGTCTGGGACAGCCGAAAATTGTGCAGTGTGTCTCAGGCTTTACATGAAATGTTTTGTTGTTTGTAGCTTTGTTCCATTAAACTGGTGTTAATTTGCATTTGTTTCTTTTTGCCTTAGATGTGATAGTGCTGAAAAAGGAGAGTGAAGTGCTGATTGAAATGGAAGAAGATGATCAATATAAGAATCACGATTTCATAACAGAAGAAAAAACTTTTAGTTGCTCCCAGGCTGAAAAGACTTCCCCACGGAAAAGGGATAAAAAGTCAGGAATTAAAAGTAATTTCACCTGCCAACAGTTTGAAACATGTTTCAACCAAAATGAAAAGCTTAAGGTCCACAAGAGAGTTCACTCTGGAGAGAAGCCTCGTACCTGCCAACACTGTGGAAAGCATTTATCTAAAAAAGAAAGCCTTAAAAGACACATGATAGTTCACACTGGAGAGAAGCCTTACACGTGCCTTCAGTGTGGAAGAAGTTTCCGTTTTAAAGGAAACCTTAAAGTTCACATGAGAGTTCACACTGGAGAGTGTCCTTTCATCTGCCAACAGTGTGGAGACAGATTCACTCTTAAGGGGAGCCTTAAAAAGCACATGAGAGTTCACACTGGAGAGAAACCTTACACATGCTCTCAATGTGGAAAGACTTTTGCTGTGAAAGAAAGCCTTAACAGACACATGAGAATTCACACTGGAGAGAAGCCTTACACATGCTCTCAATGTGGAAAGACATTTGCTCAAAAAGTAACTCTTAGCAGACACATGAGAATACACAATGGAGAGAAGCCTTACACATGCCTTCAGTGTGGAAGGAGTTTCGCTCAAATTGGAAATCTTAAAGTCCACATGAGCATTCACACTGGAGATAAGCCTTTCACCTGCCAACAGTGTGGACGAAGTTTCTGCCATAAAGGAAACCTTAATTCCCACATGACGGTTCACTCTGGAGAGAGCCTTTTCACCTGCCAACAATGTGGAACAAGTTTCACTCAAAAAGGAAGCTTTAACAGACACATTATAATTCACACTAGAGAGAAGCATTTTACCTGCCAACAGTGTGGAAGGACTTTTGATCAACATGAAAACTTCAAAGCCCACATGAGACTTCACTCTGGAGAGAAATCCTACATGTGCACTCAGTGTGGAAAGAGTTTCAATCAAAAAGGACCCTTTAAATACCACATGAGAATTCATACTGGAGAGCAACCCTACACATGCCCTCAGTGTGGAAAGAGTTTCAGTCAAAAACGGCACTTTGAAGACCACATAAGAATTCACACAGGAGAGAAACCTTTCACATGCCAACAGTGTGGAAAAAGTTTCAACCGAAAAGGAACTCTTAACAGGCACATGAGAGTTCACACTGGAGAGAAGCCTTACACATGTGGTCACTGTGGAAAAAGTTACAGATCTAAAACAGCCCTTAAGCACCACATGAGTTTTCATGTATGAGAGAACTGTTTTTGTATGTTGTGTGGAATTAATTTCACAGACAGGAGACACCTCATGTTTGAGAGACTGTATGATGTGCTGATTATTGTTACAGTACTAAATCACCTTAGAGTGCTAAATTCCCAATTAATGTCCAGTGAGAGGAGTAAAGAAGCCAGAGTCATGAATTAGACTCATTAAAATGTGTACAAACCCTTCTGAAAGCATTTACATTGAAACATAGAGATAAATTGTCATGTTGACATCACATTTCCTTAGAATGAATGGTAATTTTTATAATTTTTCCACCATCTAAAGAGCTTTGAGTGCTCTCTCCAGTCCCCAATACAGTGTTGTCATTTAAGACAGAGAAACAGAGAGCTCCTGAATGAAAAACAGGAGTTATAAGGGAATGGGCTATACTTTACTTAAATATGCAATAATGGGTAAAATATGTAGCCAAATAACATGATTGTCGGTACTGACCCTCTCCGGACTCGGATAAACTCTGCAATTACTCATAACCAAACCTCAAGCCCAAGCTGGTCCGCTTTGGACCAGGGTATTTGGCAGGCCAAAAAACCCTGGCCGTAGGCCCAATCAAGCCCTGAAAGTGACAGTGGAAACACTGGTGGAAAACACCTGCTTTCGGCCTGACAGTGAAAACAATGCACTCTTAAGAGATATATAGGCAAGAAAATATAGATAAAATCATATTGTCACTCAAATAACAGATGAATGTTAAATCATTTGTTGAAAGTTTGGCAAAGACATTAATTGTACATATGGACATCACTTACATAAATTAAACTCAGTTGTCTGAACAAGCATGACAATGTTATGTCAATGAATATAAGAAAATGAAAATCCCCTTGTATGCAGGGGTGTAGCATCTGGGTATGCAGGGTATGCACATGGGCCCGCTGAGGGGGACCTTTTAATTAAAACGAGGGAATGAATTCTTAATTCATGGCCACAATAAATACATGCATACATACGTGTGTGTGTGTGTGTGTGTGTGTGTGTGTGTATAGTCTGCATGTCATGTGCAGTGCTCTGTAATTTCTTGTGTGCATTTGTTATATTGTTATATTGTTATATTGCTGCTGCATCATTTAAAAAAACAACTATTAATTACAACTAAAATGAGTGAGTAGTTTATTTCTTTCTGTCTTTTTTGTTTTAGGCTGCTGTGCCAAGAGAGTGTAAGTAATTTAGTAAATATGGCAGCGTTTTGGTGCAATAATGTTTTTAAAATAAAGTCAAAATTACAAGATTAAAGTTAATTAATGTGAAAATTCAACCTACCACCTAAGGGTCGCTGGTTAACCGACTCATTTATGAAAATAATAACGCAATGCTGGCAAAGTAATATTTTTGCCGTTTTTGAGGTAAATGTACATAACATGACTGTTACGACTATTCGCAAGCTGTTTTATTGACTATTTTCAAAACACTGATCAGGCCCATACAAATGTTTTTGCATATTGCCCCGGGGCTGAATTGCTATGCCACTGCTTTTATGTCTATATCTATATGTCAGTGTGTTTGTGTAAAATGTAACAGTTGTGAAGTGTGAGCAGTGGCTGCAGTGAACAGAGGCTCAAAGGTACTTTTTTTAGAGTTAATTTTACATCTTTACAACAATGTCCTAAATGTACTGTAAGACAATCTCACACTGCATGTGCAAATTCATTGAGATTTCTCATTAAATCTGGCAGAGAAAGTTGTACACTCTCTTTACTGCTATTGGGAGAGCTTTTTCTTCCTTCATCTTGAAGATGAATCTTTCAAGGAAGAGCAATGTTTTTATTTTAGTATTTTTTTTAAATATTTTTTTTTATGGTATTCTACCCCAAAACACAAAATATTTGAAAAACAGTAGGCTGAGTGCAAATGAAATGTCAGCACAATCATCAAAGATGTCTTCATTGTCCATCACTGTTTTGACTGCTGTGTGATTGAGTGGCAGTCCTTCTCTGCAGCTGATGAGGATGTAGGGTTTTACAGTCTCTGTCTGCAAAGAAATAAATAATTAGGTTCAAAGTCACTAAGTGTGTTTCTGGTAACGGTCGTGTCCATTGCTTTTTAAACAATCTTATGCGATTATAGGATTTGTTCACCCAAAAACGAATTTTGTCAATTCACTCACCATCATGTCATGCTGTAGAACACAAGGATTTTAATGAAAATACTGGTACATGACTTGTACACTGATGTCTGCTTGAGAGAACTGCTCTCCCCACAAATACTCCTAAAAGCCACTAAACATTTGTTAATTGAACAAATTTTGACACAAAACATTACAATGGAAGGTAAGACAGGGATGGGCAAGAAACAAAAGAAAAACTCCCAGGTGGTCAAGATAAGAGAAGTTAGAGAAAAAAACTGGCGAAACAGAGTCAACCGCTAGCTGAAATGTTAACGCTGAGGGGAAATTAGCTTGGAGAAAATACTCAAAGAGCTGAGAGAATTCAGGAAGGAAAACAATGAAAAACTAGCGGATATCAAGGAAGATTTGGACAGCACAAATAGGAGGATTAAAGAAGCCCAGGATTGTATCGCAGAAGCAAAGGAACAAACACAACAGACAGGAGAGGTGCTAACTGAACTGCTAAAACTTCAGACTCGGCTAGAGACTGAGCTGACAGATCAAGAGGCAGGATAGTAGAAGTTAGACAGGATAACATTAAAATAAAGGGAGGACAGCGAAAATGGCTCATCAACAATCATGTTCATTAGCAAATTACTAAATTATGGGCTGGGTCTCAATCCATCGACAGAGCTACATATTAAGAGAGCTCTTGCGCCAAAACCAACGGACAGTGCGAGACCACGCTTCATTGTTTTGAAATTCCTGACCTTCAATACGAAGGAAGACATTCTGGGGAAGATGTGGAGAAAAGGAGGCCTAAAGTGGAACAATGCCTGAATCACATGTGACCATGATTACCCCCCTGATGGTTTTAAAGAAATATTAAAGAATATGCGCATGCAAGATCAGGGGGGGTATTCCAGAAAGCAGGTGACGTGACATGTTTAAGGGTAAGAGGATAAATTCCGCTTTCAGTTCCAAAAATGGAGGTAACTTTCAGGGTAAGTATTTATAGCAATATATTCTCATAAATAACAATATTAATTACCACATCTGCTTTTTCACTCTCTGCGTCGCGCATGTAATCTGCCAAAACTCAAATGGAATCGCAATTCCTTTTGCATTTGAATTTCCGATGTCTACACAGAAAGCTGTCAATCAATGAGAGGGGTGGGACTATACTTTGGGAGAGGCGTGTTTGTATCGGGAGGTGACGTCACTCACAGACGACCGTGCCGAATGATTTGAACAATGGAGGTAATCAGTAAACGCTCTGCTCTTTCGCGAAAGTGAAAACGCAAACGGTAATGCAAGATTTGCAATTGCTTTGGATTGTCACAATTTATGCAATTGCTTTGGATTGACACTAACAATAATATTTTTTAAATTAGTTCAAGTTCAAGTTCAAGTTGAGCTTTATTGTCATTCCGCTACATGTGGGGACATACAGTGGAACGAAATGTCGTGCCTCACAGGACCACGGTGCTACATAAATACAGACATACAACAATGAAGTAAAACACTATAAACCTATACACAACTAACCTACTGACAGATTTTGACTAAGTTTACTATATATGTGTTTACCCTATACAACTAAAGATAAAGATAAAAAATACAAACTATACAAACTATGCGAATGCTTCACATAAATACTGTACATGTGCAGAGAGAAACATTGTGAGTCAAGCAGCTGGCAGGGGAACAGTACAAGATGATTTGTAGTGGTGCATGAGCATGTAAACATACATATATTGCTGAGTCTTTTGTGGGATTGTGTACACATAGCAGTGTAAGAAAAGTGTCTAGTGCATAGAGGAGAGTGTGTTACTACAGGTGGTTTGTGGTCTACAGGTGGTTAGGCGAATAAATGGTGGTTGAAATACAAACGTGAACTCAACCAATCAGCATGTTCAGCGCCCAAGTCCCAACACCGAAAGTTCCTGACCTTTGAAAAGGTGGAGGTGCAAGAATAGTGGAATATCTTAATTTAATTAATCAGAGTAATGTGATTTTCACAGATGGGTCTAGAGATCCAGTTAGTGGTAGAGCTGGGTTTAGGGTGTATGTGGAAAAATTGGAGTTGAAGATTGGCCGACGCATTTCAATTGTAAGCTCTGTTAATGACAATTTTTTTAGTTTTATGGTGGATTGAGGAAGCTAGACCTAGAGAAGTCTTTATCTGTTTGTTTGTTTGTTTGTTTGTTTGTTTGTTTGTTTGTTTGTTTATCTGTCTTTATTTGACTCTGCAGCTGCTTTGGAAACTTTAAGAGTAGGAAAATCTACATCAAAATATCAATATCACTTTTTGTTGGGTTCCTGGGGTGAAAAGGAATGAACAGGCAGATCATATTGCAAAGGAGAGCTTAGGAAAAGAAGTAGATATTCATGTATCATTGGGGAGAGTGTAAATGAGAAAAAGATTTCAAGAGGGCTTAAAGGCAGGGTATGTAATTTTCCAAAAACGTTTTAGAAAACTGAGTCGGGGCCGAGTACCAAAACAAACTTGTAGCCAATCAGCAGTAAGGGGCGTGTCTACTCATGATGTGGAGGAGAGAGCGTTCAGTGAACAGCCGAGCCGAGTGACAGAAAGATAGAGATGGCGGATAAAAAACAAAAGAGGAAAACGTCTGCGGAACGATAAGGCAATAAGTAGGACCCGTGTAAATATCGGATCAGCTTTCCAGCGCTGGAGAGAACTCAAGGAGCGGAAGACCTGCGATCGGACGCCGAGGTTGCTTTGTTTCTTCCCGATAGGTGAGTAACACTGTGTCTACACCGGACGCGCCGCACCACAACAGCTAAAGTCTGCCTACACTGGACGCATGTATTTCAGGCGAGAATGTAGTTGTTTAAAACTCAAATCTGCAGTTTATTTATAAAAACAGTGCCTATTTGAAAATGTGCTTCGCCGATTTCGGAGCCGTGAGCTCCACGTGATCACCGGGCGTTCAGTGCTCATGTATCCCGAAGAGAGGAGCATAACCTCGGCTAGTCCTTCTGTAGTCTCGCATAGCCAGACCTTCAGACTGACGGCTGAAGCTCTGGAATAGATTGCAGCATTTATTGGCCAAGGCCCGCCCATGACGCCGTGTGACCGACATGTCAAACAACCAATCACAGCTCGTTTCGTTTAGCGTCACGTTTCGGTGCGTGGAAATGTCACCACAATACCAGACCGGTGTGTGAAACTCTCGGACGTATTTTAAAGATTCTATGCCGCGAACTTTAAATATTTCACATACTTTTAAAAATCCAGCGTTTAGTTGATCCTGATAAGCGCTAGTTGTCACATTTGTAAACACGACGGCTTCTTCTTTCGTGAGGGGGTTTGGTGCCACGGCATTTTTGTTTCCAGGCGGAACGTTAAAGAACGTGACACACACGTCTCCTGGAAATCCTGTATATTCAACCAGTCAGATGATGACTTCGACACTCCTGAAGTGTTTCCAGAGTGTGCCATATGCATCAGACGTTTAGCCAACGGTCCATGGGCATGACGTCTGAGGCTGAGACTAATCCTTCTGACATTTGCCGCTGGCTCTGATGTCTCTGAAGTGGTTAAACATAAGACATAATTAATTTGGGGAAAATCTAACAGGTAATCTTTGGTCTTTATTCTATTGTTCTATTAATATGTTAAAATGAAAACAGGCAATGTTTGATATAATATTTTGTTAATATTTTAATGTATGTATGTTCCCTGAACTACATTTCTGCGGCTATTAATATGTTTAAATGAAAATGAAAAGAGGCAGTGGTGTTTGATATATTTCGTCTGTAAATACAGTGAGGAAGATTGCAGTAGCCGAGGTGAGCTGACTGACGTTATCAAGTACGCTGCTCTTTGCAGAATTACCGGACTTGTGTCGTCCCGTTCGCGGGAGATTACACGCCCGAGTCTAACTCGTGAAGTCCGAACTACCGAGGATGCAAGTCCGAAATTTGCGCACTTGGTATTGAGAAATGCGTTACATCACCAGACTATTTGCCTAATCTTGGTAGTTTAGACCGCGATGGAAATGTAGACAGCAACAGGTCTGGGGGAAAAAAGTTCCTGGGACATATTGTTCAGGGTAATTTCGGAGGAAAAGCGGCTTATGTTTCACAACTAATCGCTGCCTGGGTTGCCTAGGCTACATGTGGGGCGGATCTATCAAAATAGGGGCGAGACCCTTTTGGGGTAGGGGCGTGTTTGTTTTGGTGATTTCAAATATCAACATTGGCTTCCATAAATCGCTTACCCTGCCTTTAATAAAATAATGGCAGAGAGGGTGGGAAAAGGAAATTAAGGTTAGGCACTATTTTATTATACAACCTAAAGTTAGGAAAGATGTTTTTGGTAGGGGCACTGTGGGTTAAATTACTTTTTTGTATATTGTAGGAAAGCATGTTTCTGGCTTAAGTGAATGTGGGAGATCTGAAACAGTAGGCCATGTTTTCCTGGAAATGCAGAATAATGTAGAAAGAAAAACACTTTTTGGCAGGACTTGAAGTTTAAGTATTTTCTGTTACATCTTTGTTTGGACACAGTGACAAGCATCAATGGATAATCTGAGGCAGTTCTTGACAAACACAGGACTGTATTTAAGAATTTAGTTCCAACTTTGTCCTGTGGAGGGCAGTAATACGCCTTGTAGCGTCTACACTGCCGGAAATCTACAAGAAGAAGAAGAGACCTCCTCAACCACCACCAGTGTGCAGCATCCACTTGGATGATGCGACGGCAGCCACAGTACAACGGCGCCAGTGCGCTCACCACACACCAGTTACAGGTGGAGAGGAGAGAGAGTCATAGAGCCAATCAAGTAGATGGGGATTATTAGGAGGCCAAGATTGTCAAGGGCCAGTGGAGGGAATTTGGCCAGGACACCGGGGTTACACCTCTACTCTTTTATGAGAAGTGCCATGGGATTTTTAATGACCACAGAGAATCAGGTCCTCGGTTTAACGTCTCATCCGAAAGACGGTGCTTTTTGCCAGTATAGTGTCCCTGTATGATACTGTGGCATCATATATATACAGTATATCCTATACTGGGGCATTAGGACCCACACAGACCACAGGGTGAGCACCCCCTGCTGGCCTCACTAACACCTCTTCCAACAGCAACCTAGTTTTCCCAGGAGGTCTCCCATCCAGGTACTGACCAGGCTCAACCCTGCTTAGCTTCAGTGGGCAACCAGTCTTGGGCTGCAGGGTGATATGGCTGTGGCAGATTCAGCAATCAGTGAAGAATGAAGAGAAAAACTTTACAGAAGGATTTTTGAGCTGTTTGTTTCTGAACAGGCAGGAGATCATAATGATTCTCGATTCACTTTTGAAAGCTTCGTTCAGAAAGTGAAAGTGAAGTTTATATTGCTGGAGCTCAAACAGTGAAAATGGATTTACTAACTGTAGAAGATCTTTCTTGTCCCGTGTGTTGTGAAATCTTCAAGTCTCCTGTAGGGATGTGCCGAACGAAGCTTCTGAAGCAGTGAGGCTTTTACAACAAACTGCGTTGATGCTTCGAAGCTTTTGTCACAGTGCTCTATCTGGTGGTCAATAAAAATTCCTACACCAACTGTCATTCAGATGATTTGTTCGTTGGGATGTCATTGTAAGGTTTATTTGTATATTAATAAACATATATGTCATTAGCAAGATGGTGGCGCGTGTGTGTGTAGCAGAGATGGAAACTCGAGTCTGCGACTTGGACTCGAGTCGCACTTAAGTCGCATAAATAAAAACTTGGGACTTGACTTTGACTCGTGAACAGCTGACTCGAGACTTGACTTGTAATTCATTTGATTAATTGGGGTTTGTTTTAAAATTTAGTTTTGTTGTTTGACATATTTCAATTTTACAAAGAAATGTGCAGTATTTTATCTGACAATTAATAAATTGACACCTTTTCATTTCTAATTTGTCTTAAATTTTGTTAAAGTTTTTTTTTTTTTTTTTTTGAGAAAATCATATCGTGAAATCAGTATTTCAAAACTGATTTAGCCTCAGTAACTAGCTGAAATAACTGTTGCTAATAAATAGACCAAAGACTTGAGACGTGACTTGGACTCTGCTTTAAAGACTTGAGACTTGACTTAGACTTGGACCTCAGAGACTTGTGAACATGTCTGGTGTGTAGTGATAAAGTTTCCAAATTGCATTGTTTTTTTGCACAATACAATGACAATAAAGACTTTCTGTTCTTCATATGTACTCACATCAAACTTGTGTATTTTCCCCTTCTATGTTTAATATGCTAATAAATTAGGCCTGTGCGATTTTTCATTGTAGCATTTTTGTGTGTTCCTTACAAAACATCACAAACATGCACATTGTTAAAAAACACAAATGCACAAATCCAACTACACATTTTTATTCAAGAATATTATTTGTTCTGCTGTGCTGGAGCTCGTTCACACAGAACAGATGTGGCTGTAATAGCAAGATATTTTCTGGCCAAAGCATATAGATGGGGTACTCTTTATGGGCCTGCCAGTATTTGAGAGGGTCCTCACTTCGAGGGAGGTATGCATCACTGATGTATCTCTTGACCTCTACGGTAACATCAGCATTGCAGCTATGATGCCGTTGTGTTTCACTGACCCGGCTATCCAGGAGGTCCCACAGGTCATCTGAGGCTGGAGGATTCTGAGCTGCTTGAGATGATGATGATGCCTCTGCTTGTGAAGCATGCTAAGTGGTTAGCCGTATTATTGAAGCACATTCACCTATCAATAGCCATTCAGCTTCACGGGCATTATCCTGGTTGCCAAACCCAAGGGTCTTAAATCTGGGGTCTAGCAACCTAGACAGTGCAAGCACACAGATTGATTCAACATTACTGCACCGCTTGTTGATCCGGTGTCCCTAAGGATGAAGCAGATGCATTTCTTGCCAGGGCTGTTTTTTCTGCCACCATGTGCTGAATCATCCTAATGATTGGGATTATCCTTGAAGCTGACACTCTCTTCTCTGCAGAGAGCTCTTCAGTGCTTACTGCCATACTTGAAGGGTGCCAGTACTTCAAGGCTTTCAGAAATGATGTCAAAATCAGCACTTGAAAGTGGCATGGTGTCGCTTGACAAACTAGCCAAAGCAGCACCAACAGGCTCTCTGAGGTCAATGAATCTTTGCAGCATATCATGTGTGCTGTTCCACCTGGTGTCCACCTCCTGGATAAGCTTTAGGGGCTGCGTGCCCATCCTTTCTTGGGCAAGGATTAGCTTTTCAGTGGCCTTAGTGTGCTGCTCCTGAAAAAAAACACCACTCTCCTGGCTCTGCTACGGATGTCTGCCAACACCTTATGTTCTTCTACTGCCCTCTTAACAATGAGGTTTATAGTATGAGCAAAGCAAGGGAGATGGCGTAGTCCCAGTTTCTGAATTCCTGACACCATGTTGGCCACATTGTCTGTCACCATGGCAGCAACTGAACCAGTGAGACCCCAGTCAGATATCAGATCTGACAAAGCCTCTTTTATGTTGTCTGCTGTATGTGATTTTGGGAACTTTGACACTCCCAGCACCACTGAGCCCAGTTCTGTGTTGCTGTCAGTGTAGTGCATATGACCCCCAGATAGGACTCCATAGTGAGGGAGGTCCACATATCAGCTGTGAGGCAGACAGACGGGATGTTCTTTAGATGTTCCATAGCCTTTTGCTTCTCCTCTTGGTATTTATTGTCTGACCATTGACTTCACAGTTTTCCGAGCTGGCAGAACATATGTGGGGTCCAACTTCTTAACAAATTCTTTAAATCCCTCATCTTCCACGATGGAGAAAGGCTGCAAGTCCTTCACTATCATGTTTACAAGGGTGTAATCAAGCTCCTTCTTCCTTCCTATTAATACACAGTACAATTACCATTCATTATAGGCAGAGTAATTCAAAGTAACCCCTTCAAAATCAGCCCATGCAGAGTTTAACCAGGTAACATAAAATGTTATCTTTTAATAAGTGTGCATTGGCAATACAAAATCTGTACACCCCTTGGAGTTCAGATGATTACAATATATATTATAGATGTAGACACAATTCAATATTGTTTGTTTGGAGTTGGCCTTTCATCCATAGCCTAAATGAATACAATACTTTTTATATAACAACCCACCTAACTAATGGATACTAAAATACAGAGGTGGGCAAAGGACCCACATTTCATAAACAGGCTATTTGAGATAAAAAGTTGGATTTAAAAAGTAACAATTATGTGTATAAAAGTCAGTGTGAAAGACATGAATATGACAAACAGGCTATTGGTTGACTTCTTCATATGCTACACTAAGGCTGTTCTAGCAAATACCTTTGAAACTGTGGCTATGCTATTACTGCTTTGATTACATATTTGTGATACTCAGTGTTGTTTTATTCCATCACATGAAGAAATGGAATAGAATATGAAAACTTGAGCTCCAAAAGGGTACATTTTCTTGCATTTTAATTAGTTTATCACTAATTTAATTTGTATTTATTTATTTGTGGATAGTAGATATTGTCCCGAAGAAAACTTCTATAATTATTAGTATTCATTTTACCTTCTCCAGTTGGAGCATAATGGTGCTCTGTTGCAGGAGTCTCATTGGCCAGAGCATTTGGATGCTTCGAGCGTAGATGGCGAAGCATTGATGAGGTGTTATTGGAATATGATAAAGTTTGATCACATACTGTATTAAGCATGACACTTTATTAGGAGTGTCCAGACTAAAGTGTTCCCACACTTGAGAACACAATGCACTCTTGTGTGCATTTTCCATGTCGATGTCAAAAATACCAATGTGAGCTGAGGACGGCGTTTGAAAGGATGGCGTTTACAAGCAGCAAACAAGTTTGTAGTTGAGGAAGGACTTTTATTCTTTTTTGGGAACAGTGGTTGTGCCCGCAAAGTGTTTTAATTTACATTCAGACAACAGACATTCAAAAGTCATTTTTTTAATAGTAATACTTTTAACAACAATAATACACCTCGTAAAAAAAAAATAATAATAAAAAAACTACATATAGGCATGACATGATGGATATAATTATTATATTGATATAAATGGATCGCGGGTATGGGACAATGCAATCAACACGCTTTGTGTTTGAGCCCGGCGTGACGTGTCAGTGAGGTAACGAAGCTTCATTTTCACAGGTCACGTGACAGCCTTATTTCAAGCAATGCTCCGGAACACTGTTTCGAAGCACTAGTGTGTCGAAAACTCGAGACGTGTGTCGACACTAGGTGTCGATCTACCCATCCCTAGCCTCCTGTTCTCATGTAGTCACAGTGTCTGTAAAGAGTGTCTTCAACATTTCTGGAAAACAAAGGAAACTCAAAGTGCCCTGACTGTGGGAGAAGATCTTCAAAACATGATCCTCCTGCTAATCTCACATTACAAAACTTGTGCGAGATGTTCCTGAAGGAGAGAAAAGAGAGGCGTTCATCAGGATCTGAGGAGATCTGCAGTTTACACAGTGAGAAACACAAACTCTTCTGTCTGGAGAACAAACAGCCTGCATGTGCAGAGTGCTTTACTTCTCAAAAACATGTAAATCACACAATCAGACCCGTCAGTAAAGCTGTTCCATCATATAAGGTAAAACAGATTTATATCTGAGGATAAAAACATATAGAAGACATTTCTTGTATTAGATGAACACATTACAGAAGTCTCTGGTGTCTTATAG
This sequence comes from Schizothorax lantsangensis, assembly GCA_027422415.1. Lineage (NCBI taxonomy): Eukaryota > Metazoa > Chordata > Actinopteri > Cypriniformes > Cyprinidae > Schizothorax > Schizothorax lantsangensis. The sequence goes on along the minus strand of CM049843.1, from coordinate 34,389,946 downwards.
ATTTTCACTTTAAATTCTAGGAGCAGCTCAATACAGCACTCAAGTCCTTGCATGAGAAACTTATACAGAGTGAAAACATTATAGGAGAGTTTGAGAAAACACTTCAACACATCAGGGTGAGGAAACAATCGAGAGTCATTTTCATTACAGCTGTTGGATGACTATAGAAAGTTATGATTTGATATATTTAAAACAATGGATTCCAGTTGTTGCAAGCCGGGTATCTTGAGTTTTTCTCTATTCTTAATAACGATGTGATGTGTTGATTGAGATGAATGAAGTGACTGTGAATTGATTTCAGTCTCAAGCTGAGCACACAGAGCATCAGATTAAATAGCAGTTTGAGAAGCTTCATCAGTTTCTCAGAGATGGAGAAGCAGTTACTATCACTGCACTGAGGGAGGAAGAGGAGCAGAAGAAGCAGATGATGAAGGAGAAGCTGGAGGAGATGAGCAGACACATCTCAGCTCTTTCACACACAAACAAAGACATGGAGGAGATGATGAAAGCCAGTGACCTCTGCTTTCTGAAGGTCTGATTTCAAATCATTCATTGATTTGGTGGATGATTGATTGAGTTGTTGATGATCAATGGTGTGTTTGTTCTACAGGACTTTCCAGTCTCAATGGAAAGGTGAGTGATCTGCTGATGTCGGTGTTTTGAAGCCAAAGCCATTGAAGTTCTGACTTCTGAATGTTCTCCCAGAGTCCAGAACCCACAGCCAGATCCACAGATGACTTCTGGAGCTTTGATTCATGTGCCACGTTACTTGGGCAACCTGCCCTTCAGAGTCTGGAAGAAGATGCAGGACATCGTCCAAAACAGTGAGTCTGGAGAAGATCTCCGCTCACACACATTTTTTGTGTTTTCTCATGACACAAAAGTACTCGATTATTTCAGTTGTCAGTTATGAAGATCATACTACTTCTGGTATATAATTATTATTATCCACTATTTTATGTTTTATTTCTCATTTGTGACCCTGGACCACAAAACTAGTCTTAAGTTGCTGGAGTGTATTTGTAGCAATAGCCAAAAATATATTGTATGGGTCAAAATTATCTATTTTTCTTTTATGCCAAAAGTCATTAGGATATTAAGTAAAGATCATGTTCCATGAAGACATTTTGTAAATTTCCTACCGTAAATATATTAAAACTTAATTTTTGATTAGTAATATGCATTGCTAAGAACTTCATTTGGACAACTTTAAAGGTGATTTTCTCAATATTTAGATTTTTTTGCACCCTCAGATTCCAGATTTTCAAATAGTTGTATCTCAGCCAAATATTATCCTATCCTAACAAACCATACATCAATGGGAAGCTTATTTATTCAGCTTTCACTTTTTTTTCATATTTGGTCTTTTTTATTTAAATGACCCTTATGACTGGTTTTGTGGTCCAGGGTCACATTTCTTTATCTGCTCAAGTCCAGAACAGATTCAACAGTATAAAGGTGTAAAGAAATGTGACTCTTCTGATTAAATCTGAAGCCCCTGGAGAACCTCAAATATAATATTACGCTCAAGAAACTTTAATATGTATTTCAGGTTCCTCAAAGACTTTCAATTATTAAGGTATTACTAGAGGAACTATTGACAGTCTCTAGAGTTCATGAAGAAAATTATTAATTGTATAAACTGGGGCCAGATTCATAACATTAAAAATAAAGTTTTGAACATTTTGTATTCCCAAAGTTACTAAATACTTTCATAAGCATCTTAGAATTTATTGCAGTAATGTTCTAGAAGTTTCTAGAAAAAGTGCTGCTTCATGTATTTAGATTTTTCCAATGAAGAGGCACAATGATGAGGATCTGTTGAGCTAATAATGTGTTTACCAGAAGAACCTGCTTCAGTTGCTCACAACAATAAAAACACAAAACAAGTCACTCCTCCATACAATCACGTACATCAAAAAGAAAACACTGCCAAGCGTCAACGGTCGAAGGCTTGGCCCCACCGACTCGCGCCGTTGTACATTCACAGGACACTATTTGCAGGAGGCTACGGATCCAATATGTTTTTCTACATGTGTGGTTTAAACCAGTTCTGTATTATTGTCTTCTTCGCAGCTGTAAAACCAGCAAACAACATTCTCTTTTGCATTGAACTAATACAGAGACCTGAATCATCATTAAGAAGATCACAAACTTGGGTTAACAGACCAATCAATTCACAGTAATGATGACAAAACCAGGTTTACATGTGTCCATAGACAGATGACGACAGGACATTCCCAAAACATATGCAGAAAAGTGCCTGATGATGCAGTGTTACATATATGGCAGTTCAAATTTGACTGAAGTTTCATTTTAAATCTTTTGTAAGGAGTTATGTATGCTCTATGAATGACTTTGAAGTGAATAAGACGATGAGCCAGATTTTTAGATGTTAGGCTGAGATTAGACCACACTCTCGCCCAGTCGACAGATAAATTAAGGTCAGATAATTCCCTATTCCAAGTAGTTTTAATAGAAAGAGGTTTTGTAATGCAATCAATAATTTTAGTATATATTAAGGAAACAGATGGCCGACAAGCAGATGGTGCAATCTAGTCCCGCATAGGATGAGAGGAAATGGAAGACCAAGGAACGCCATACGCTTTGAGAGCAGAACGTAATTGAAGAAAGACAAAATATGCAGATGCTGGTAGACAAAATTTGGCCCTCAATGTCTGAAATAAACAGAGGCCCTGGTCATCATATATATCACCGCATGTGTTTACACCTTGTAACAATGGGTCTGAGGCATAGGGATCCATTTGCAGCTTTTATTGAAAGCAGTGTCAAACAGGCAAAGATCAGATAACAGTGACAGGGATAATAGAGACAGGTCCAAACTCATAAACGTTTACCAGGCTTAGGTCGAGACAGGCGGCAGGCAGGGGAAATATCAAACAGTCCAGAGATCAGATCACAAGGGCAGGCGGCAGAGAATCGCAGGGTCAGATAAACAGTCCAAGGTCATACACAGGAAATCAATAATCACAAAATAAACGCTCAGAAGTGTTAGCCGGGGCAAAACAAGACTTCGCAAAGAGTGTCTGATGAGTGGCAGCTAATATAGGCCACCGAGATGAGAAACACCTGTGCATCAATCAGTCTAAGATGCAGTGCATTATGGGAGATGTAGTTCCAGTGTTAATACTCCGGTGACGGTGCCCTCCGGTGGTGTTCGGGGAGGGCCACAGAGACCGAGTTTGTGACACACCTAAAGAAGACCAAGAGGGTTGGACAAATGGACGATTTCCACATACAAAATTAAAATTGTGCCATAAAGGTGTACTGTTACAAAATTTGAAGGGTCCTCCTATCCGACGTTCAACCGTTTTCCAGATTTTAATAGAGTTGGCCACAACCGGACCAAATGTATAATTATCCTCTTTTTGTCCTGTGTCAGTAAATAGAATATCTTGAAGTCTATTTGGTTTAACCTTGTCAGCTTCAATCACTCTCCATGAAACTGTAGATTGAGAATCAACCCAATTATGAAGAGCTTTAAGCTGGAACGACCAATAATATAATTCAAAATTCTGGTACAGCCAGTCCTCCTGCGCTATTAGGATGTTGTAATGTGGTAAGTTTAATTCTGGGACATTTATCATTCCAGATAAACTTAGAAATTATGGAGTTGATCTCCTAAAAGTAACCTGGAGGGGGAGAAAGTGGTAGTATAGAGGAAAAAAAAATTAAATCGAGGTAACAAATTCATCTTAACAGTGGAGATTCTTCCTTGGAGAGAGACTTTAAGATTCTTCCATCTTTGAATGTCATTTTTGACCTTAACTAAAATGTTATTAAATTTGTCTCTGGCAATCTTATGAATGTTTTTATATATGGTAATGCCCAAATAGATGAAAGATTCCTTAATAGGGATAAATGAGGGAATAGAAAAAATAACCTTAACATTGTTAATTGGCATTAAAGCAGATTTGCTCCAATTTATTTTATATCCTGATAGGCTACTAAAATTTTCAAATTCCTTAATTACACTAGAGACTGAAACATCAAAGTGGTCTAAATATAGAATAATATAATCAGCGTATAATGAAATACTATGATTATGGTCATGAATCTTAATCGATACTTCAGATTTCCTGATGGCTTGTGCTAAGGGTTCAAGAGATAGACAAAACAATAAGGGAGGGGAAAGTGGACACCCTGCCTTCGTTCCCCGCTGTAAAGGGGAATGAGGGGAAATAATTTTACCAGTTATGACTGATGCTGCAGGTGAGTGGTATAATGTCTTAATCATAGAAATGAAGTGTTCACCGAAGCCGAAACATTGCAGAACTGCCCACATATAATTCCACTCTAGCCTGTCAAAGGCTTTTTCTGCATCAAGTGAAAAGACCGCACAAGGTGTTGGGTGGGAGTCCGCAAAGTCAAGAATATGAAGGAGTCGACGCATATTGTCAGATGCATTGCGCCCCTTGATGAAACCAGTTTGGTCCTCTTGATCAGACTGTGAATTACCTTCTCCATACGAGAAGCAAAAACTTAGCATAGATTTTTACATCACATGGGATAAGCGAAATCGGTCTGTAGCTGGAACAATCTAATGGATATTTCCCTTTTTTAAGAAGTAATGAAATCAGTGATGTTTTTTTATCTCTATGAAACACCCCATGTTCAATTGCAAAGTTAAATGAGTTAAGCATAAGTATCCCTACCAAATCCCAAATTTCTAAATATAATTCAGGGGGAGACCATCTAGACCCGGCGATTTGCCCTTTTGAAGGCTTTTTAGAGAGACGTGAAGTTCCTCCAAACTTAATGGGCCTCCAAAGATACTTTATCCATCTGTGAGATCCGAGGCAGTTCCAATTTATCTAAATATTGCTTACAAATTGGTTCATCAAAATCTGTTTCGGCTTTATACAGATTTGTGTAAAAACCTTTAAATATGTCATTAATTGCCACAGGGTTCGTGGTGACCTGATAATCCGATGATTATATTGCGCTAATATATGCCTTAGACTCACATTCTTTCAACCTAAGGGCCAATAAATGACTAGGTCTCTCTGATTCAAAATAATATTTTTGTCTAGTCCTATGTAAAATAAATTCTGCCTTTGAGTGTGAAAGTAAATCATATTCTTCTTTTAAAGAGGACAGCTGTGTAGCCTGTTGCTCAGTAAAATGTTGTTTTTGTAGGTTTTGTAATGATTGGATTTTATTTCTAATTGTGTAAAACTGGTGAGTTTTCGCTTTGGCAAGAGTAGAGAGAAAGATATACAGAAACCTCGTATAGCACCTTAGTCGTTTCCCACAGTATTTGAGGATCCACATCAGAGGGCTTATTAATTTCAAGAAATTCCTTAATATATTCTTTTAGAGAGGTAATGAAAGTCTGATTACTTAATAATGATATGTTAAAGTGCCATCTAGGGGACTTGGCTTTAACATCGGAAAGAGGAACACTGAACAACACAGCAGAATGATCAGATAATAAAATTGGTAATATAGAGATGGAGGAATTAGATGAAATTAAAGATGGGCTGAGAAATATGTAGTCTATCCTAGGGAAAATCTTGCGTCTATTAGAAAAAAAAAGTGAAGTCCTTAGCTTTAGTATTCTGAATTCTCCAAAGATCGATTAAATTAAGCTCAGTGATAAATTTATTCAATAATTTAGAGGATGGATTGGCTGTTGTATCAGATTGAGATTTATCTAAAGCAGGATTTATGACAGCGTTAAAATCACCACCCACCACTACAGGGCAATCAATTTCCTCAAGTAAAGTTTTGGAAATCTGTGTAAGAAATGCACTGTCTGTCTCATTCGGACCATAAATAGAGACCAATGCTAACCTATTATTATATATTTTGCATCGGATAAAAACAAATCTACCCTTCTCATCACTACCAAGGCGTTCAATCGTTAAATTTAACTTCCGGTTAACAAGGATAAGCACCCCCTTAGTTTTATTTTGAGCGCTAGAAAAAGCTGCTAATTTGTAATATTTATTCTGGAAACGTGCCACGTCAGATTGTTTAAATGTGTCTCTTGAATTAGGCACAGGAGATAGATTTACGGTGTAAATATTCTAACACACAGGGTTTGTTTAACAGCAGAATTTAAACCATTCACATTCAGTGATAAAATATTTTAGAGTATGCATTGAATATTCATAATCCCAAGATTGTACTCAATAGATGAAAAAAAAAAAAACAGAAGCACTTCCATTCGGTAAATAAACTAAACACCGATGTGCATTTTAGATACCAAACCTCCTAGATGAAAAATCCTTTAGAAATAAGGTAAAATAGATAAAGAATAAATGTCTGCTGTAAAAAACAAAAACAACATAAAAATATGAACAACCGACAACCATAAACAAGGAACAACTCAGACCGCACATTACCGAGAACATAGGTCTGACTGAGAAACTACTGATTTTGAGCATTGAAGCTCTAACATGACTTTCTCTGCAAAAAAGCTCTAAGACATGAAAATCGTCTTCTGGATATGATAACTTTTTCATGAGAAAGAAACATCTTTCATGTACTTGAGCTTTACCTTAAAATTGCATAAACCAACTTTCTCTCACTGAGACGGAAGCTTTTCAGCATCTGGGTCCTTGAATTTACTTCATTTGCTTAGTTTCACTAAACACAGCATTAGTGTTCTTAGAAGCTCTAAACTAGTGATTTTCAGCATTGTAACTCTAACATGACTTTCTCTGCAAAAAAGCTCTAAGACATGAAAATCTATCTTCTGCATTGCAAATAACACTTAATTTCATGAGAAAGAAACATCTTTCATGTACTTGAGCTTTACTCTTAAAATTGCATAAACCAACTTTCTCTCACTGAGAAGGAAGCTTTTCAGCATCTGTGGCCTTGCATTTACTTCATTTGCTTAGTTGCACTAAACACAGCATTAGTGTTCTTAGAAGCTCTAAACTAGTGATTTTCAGCATTGAAGCTCTAACATGACTTTCTCTGCAAAAAAGCTCCAAGACATGAAAATCTGTCATCTGCATTGCAAATAACACTTCATTTCATGAAAAAGAAACATCTTTCATGTACTTGAGCTTTACTCTTAAAATTGCATAAACCAACTTTCTCTCACTGAGAAAGAAGCTTTTCAGCATCTGTGGCCTTGCATTTACTTCATTTGCTTAGTTGCACTAAACACAGCATTAGTGTTCTTAGAAGCTCTAAACTAGTGATTTTGAGCATTGAAGCTCTAATATGACTTTCTCTGCAAAAAAGCTCTAAGACATGAAAATCTGTCTTCTGCATTGCAAATAACACTTCATTTCATGAGAAAGAAACATCTTTCATGTACTTGAAAGAGCTGATAAAATGTAAAACTGTAACTTGAATGCAATGTAAGTCGCTTTGGATAAAAGCGTCTGCTAAATGCATAAATGTAAATGTAAATGTACTTGAGCTTTACTCTTAAAATTGCATAAACCAACTTTCTCTCACTGAGAAAGAAGCTTTTCAGCATCTGTGGCCTTGCATTTACTTCATTTGCTTAGTTGCACTAAACACAGCATTAGTGTTCTTAGAAGCTCTAAACTAGTGATTTTCAGCATTGAAGCTCTAACATGACTTTCTCTGCAAAAAAGCTCTAATACATTAAAATCTGTCTTCTGCATTGCATATAACACTAACTTTCATGATAAAGAAACATGTTTCATGTACTTGAGCTTTACTCTTAAAATTGCATAAACCAACTTTCTCTCACTGAGAAAGAAGCTTTTCAGCATCTGTGGCCTTGCATTTACTTCATTTGCTTAGTTGCACTAAACACAGCATTAGTGTTCTTAGAAGCTCTAAACTAGTGATTTTCAGCATTGAAGCTCTAACATGACTTTCTCTGCAAAAAAGCTCTAATACATGAAAATCTGTCTTCTGCATTGCATATAACACTAACTTTCATGAGAAAGAAACATCTTTCATGTACTTGAGCTTTACTCTTAAAATTGCATAAACCAACTTTCTCTCACTGAGAAAGAAGCTTTTCAGCATCTGTGGCCTTGCATTTACTTCATTTGCTTAGTTTCACTAAACACAGCATTAGTGTTCTTAGAAGCTCTAAACTAGTGATTTTCAGCATTGAAGCTCTAACATGACTTTCTCTGCAAAAAAGCTCTAATACATTAAAATCTGTCTTCTGCATTGCATATAACACTAACTTTCATGATAAAGAAACATGTTTCATGTACTTGAGCTTTACTCTTAAAATTGCATAAACCAACTTTCTCTCACTGAGAAAGAAGCTTTTCAGCATCTGTGGCCTTGCATTTACTTCATTTGCTTAGTTTCACTAAACACAGCATTAGTGTTCTTAGAACTTAGAAGCTCTAAACTAGTGATTTTCAGCATTGATGCTCTAACATGACTTTCTCTGCAAAAAAGCTCCAAGACATGAAAATCTGTCTTATGCATTGCAAATAACACTTCATTTCATGAGAAAAGAAACATCTTTCATGTACTTGAGCTTTACTCTTAAAATTGCATAAACCAACTTTCTCTCACTGAGAAAGAAGCTTTTCAGCATCTGTGGCCTTGCATTACTTCATGTGCTTAGATGCACTAAACACAGCATTAGTGTTCTTGAACTCTAACTAGTGATTTTCAGCATTGAAGCTCTAACATGACTTCTCTGCAAAAAGGTCTAAGACATGAAAATCGTCTTCTGCATTGCAAATAACACTTAATTTCATGAAAAAGAAACATCTTTCATGTACTTGAGCTTTACTCTTAAAATTGCATAAACCAACTTCTCTCACTGAGAAAGAAGCTTTCAGCATCTGTGGCCTTGCATTCACTCATGTGCTTAGTTGCACCTAAACACAGCATTAGTGTTCTTAGAAGCTCTAAACTAGTGATTTTCAGCATTGAA